>JAWPHD010022592.1:0-24621 GCA_037043455.1 Cyrtodaria siliqua | reverse complement strand
TTCATTTGCGTTTTCCATTTTATATTCATTCATTGTTTGTGTAAGTTATGGGAAATGAATACTTTGTAACATAGATTACAAAATGATACTTAACATGAATGTGTTTTGGTAAAGTAAATATTTGACTTCTAATATTCTACAAGTTTGTTAGAAATCTGACTTTTTTTCTGAAACAAAAAAAAAAGTAAATAAAATAAAGAATATTTTTGACAGTAGGTAAAATAACTTTTATTTTTTACCTGGATTGTAACGCTTTTTTTTGTGAAATAGTATAAAAATCATGTTCCAAACTGATATTATCTTATAAAATCAATATACAAAAAAATCGACATCTTTATATCGACCGAATTAGCATAGAACAGCCACAAAAGTACACATACAATACAAGAAAAAGGGAAGAGTAGACAGGATTCACCAAAACGCGCCTTCAAAACAAACATACTAGGATAAATAGAAGTAACGTATGCAACTGCACAATAATAAACTAGTTCACAACTGGGGTACCGCCTTGGAACGGACAATAATAAACTAGTTCACAACTGGGGTACCGCCTTGGACAGTGGAAAAAGGCCTTGTGTTTCAGCCAGGTTCTAGGGTTCACTAAACATGAGTAGAATGGTCCTGGAGAAAACACAGCACCCAAACGCAAACTAACTATGGTACCATTGGTCCGCACCGAACTACAAACTAACTATGGTACCATTGGTCCGCACCGAACTACAAACTAACAA
Source organism: Cyrtodaria siliqua (assembly GCA_037043455.1). NCBI lineage: Eukaryota > Metazoa > Mollusca > Bivalvia > Adapedonta > Hiatellidae > Cyrtodaria > Cyrtodaria siliqua. Next base: position 23,890 of record JAWPHD010022592.1, on the reverse strand, counting down.
TGGAACCATTGGTCCGCACCGAACTACAAACTAACAATGGTACCATTCGGGTCTGCACCGAATTACAAACTAACAATGGTATCATTGGTCCGCACCGAACTACAAACTAACAATGGTACCATTGGTCCGCACCGAACTACAAACTAACAATGGTACCATTGGTTCGCACCGAACTACAAATTAACAATGGTACCATTGGTCCGCACCGAACTACAAAATAACAATGGTACCATTGATCCGCACCGAACTACAAACTAAAAATGGTACCATTGGTCCGCACCGAACTACAAACATAACAATGGTACAATTGGTCCGCACCGAACTACAAACTAACAAATGGGCAAATTAAATACTCAGTGAACATGATATAACATAGAGCGTAGTGAAGACAGGGAATGGTCAGTATACAGTAGGATCTACTGGTTAGCTTAATGAGATTTTGTGTACATAACTTGAATGTTGCTATAAATATATATATAAAAGGAATAGCCAAGGGAAAACACAATCTAGCGAATGACCAAAAGAAACGAAAAAAGCCCATGCATATACCAATATGTCCATGGTTTCAGAAGATGAAGCTGGTCATGAAACCCTTTAACATCCATGGTAAACTGTGTTTAGGTTGTTTTTGTGCTTCTAGAAACCACACAATAAGTAATCAATGACTTGGCAGAAGTCAGATCAACAAGAGAATAAACAGTAAAGGGCAGGACAAGATAAGAATGATAGAAGTAAACGCTACCAGCCTTTTCAGGATTTCTGTAGACGTCATCATAGGGTCCACACTATGTCGGGTCATCGCACAATCAAAGAGAAAAGCATAGTGGCGAACTGTAAATGGGTCAACCATTGAACATGCAGTGCGTTGTAAAATGATAGAACCATAACCTTTTTTGATACATTTTTTAATACGTTTGGTCAATACTGTATGAGCATGATCATGACCAAGGGTCTTACGAAGTCTGCAAATCACTTCATTATAGAAGTCAACTTGTTCTTAAATTACGTCTATGTTTTAAAAGTAGATCACAGTTACGATAATAACATTTTGCAAAGGTTTTTTGAGGGTTGTTTACCGGTAACCCTGATGGACTAGCTTTCTAGGTGTACAACGTTAACAACTCGAATATAGGCTCTAGTTAAACATTGAGAAACATATACACCAACATATGCTCGGAGGACATTCCCCGTATAAACATATACACCAACATATGCTCGGAGGACATTCCCCGTATAAACATATACACCAACATATGCTCGGAGGACATTCCCCGTATAAACATATACACCAACATATGCTCGGAGGACATTCCCCGTATAAACATATACACCAACATATGCTCGGAGGACATTCCCCGTATAAACATATACACCAACATATGCTCGGAGGACATTCCCCGTATAAATGGAGATAATTAAACATGTCAAAATGGGAATCATCTCTCTTGATCTATGGTTTGCTTATGATTTCTACATTTTGAATCGAGAGATGCAAAGCATGATTAGAAGTATCGGAAACAGCAGCTACTTTGAATGTTTTAAGATATATACTGTTAACCATATAAAATACGTCAATGTTCAAGATATCATTAAGATATCGTAAATATATAGAGTTTAATTAACATTGTTGAAGACAAATGATACGGGAAATAATTCCCGAGTGAGAAAGATTCTTGCGATATAGAAACGAGTGCGTTTTCGCACGAGTTTCTATATCGCAAGAATATTTCTCACGAGTGAATTATTTTGCGTATCACGACAAAAATATTAATTAAACTATATAATATATATTCTGTGATGACTTTCTTTCCAATCGTCTTTTGACACATGTATTCCTTCTTCTGTCACTTCTTTGGCGACAGCGCGGAGTAATATCATGACATCAATTCGTGACGTAATATCGTGACGTCTATCGTTTAGTTCATAACATTTGGCTACTGTGCTATCTTGCACACTAGGCGAGATAGCACAGTAGAGGAAGGGATATGTTATAGATTTTCTCAAACTGGGAAATTTCTATAATTCATCACAGAATATATAATATAAGTGCTTCACAAACTTCTTGGCACGTCCACATAGTGTAATTGTCCCAGCAAAGGTCTTTTAAATAATAGCATTAAGCTTGTCTCTGTTAAGTGTATGTAGTAGATAAAACAATACTTAGAGCATGGCTTTCACATTATATAAAAAGCATTACTATATAAACTAAACATAAGATACTGACATAGAACACTTCGTATTACGTGATAAGTGATAACATGTTAACAAACTGCTTGTGTATGTATATTAACAGTAAAGGTGGCGTATGTAAACTGATTATACAACTGAATAAACCACATGCAACTACAACAGCAGTATAAAGACAATCAACGGGTATCGCCAACATTACCCTGCACATAAATGAATTATCTCCCTGGATATTACGGCACTGTTCGTCAGGCGAAGGTACTATATCTGTCACCGCAGTAGTAAAATTGCCGTCTTCTAATGCACTGTCTAATGTATCACCGTTTGTACCTTCAGTAAGTAGACAGTTGTTTCCCTGACTAAAATAGATGACATACAATGGACAAAAATCCCACTTACAACTGCAGTACTGGGTAGAAATTAGAAAAGTGTATCCGATTACACACGTATTTATTAGATTCATTTCATATTACATACTTCTTAAATAATTCAGTTGAACGATGTACTGGTAAAATGTCCGCTCTTAGAAAACATAGTTCTAAAAGCTAACAAAGTACATGTTTATATCTGGACATAATTCTAATAATGTTTGTAATACATGTAAACGTAGTACTGTAAATGACTTTCCGTTTCTTCACCTTTTGCATGATATTGTTCATAAATTCTTACTTCCCATTGAATTCCCTAATTCTATTTCTCAAGTCAAAGAACCTTAACTGATCTGTAACAGAATGACCATTTTCATTTAATTGGACATACTTTTCATTTAATTGGACATACTTTTCATTTAATTGGACATACTTTTTACTTTCAAACGTTTGTACGTTAATTCATGAGTTTATTTCATTCAACCACTTTTCGTTATAAATTGTCATCAGTTAAGAACGTAATTCTTGTATAAGCATGCCTTTGTAACTGATTATCGAAAGCAGAAGCACAAAGTATTAAAAAAAGTTCTTAAATTACGATACCCGTCACTGTTCTGTTTGTTAAGTCCGGTAGAAATATCTACGTTGTAATATGTTATGAAACATATTTGTTTCCATGTATAGAATAGACGTTATGAAGAGAAATCGTCACCATTAGGAAATCGAAAACCAAAACACCAAAACCAAACCTCACTCTTACCCTATGGTCATCCCAATAAACGGAACAGTGTAAATAAATATATCCCCACCAGGTTGTAATCTCTAACAAACAAGGCAGCGTTAATAGGCAATATAAGTAAAACGCATACATGATCTTGTATATATATATAATATAAAAAAAGCATAGAAACCCACAAAGTAAGTACTCAATGACTTGGCGGAAGCCATTGCAACAAGAGAACAAACCGGGTACGAAAAGACAAGATTAAAGACAAACATCAAACGCTACCGTCCTATAAGGATTTATAGGTATACGTCACCATAGGGTCCACTATTTGTCCGGTCATCGCACAATCAAGAGGAAAACATAGTGGCGAACTGTAAATGGGTCAACCACTAAACATGCAGTACGTTGCATAAGGACAAACTTGATCAATAATTGTCATAAATTGTTGACGTCATTCATGTGACACAGACAGCTGAAATACATTTAGTCTGACTTCATTCATAGTATGGATGCTACTTGCATATACTCGAGTTGGAGTCAATAACATTGCCGGGGCCGTGAGAGGTTAAGCATATCATATTATCTCTCATGAACAGACTATCTGCTACTTCTATCTCTTGTTTGTATTCGTTTCTTCTCGTTTTTGCAGTCTAAGCACATTATATTACCTGCTACACTCGTTTTGAAGCATTCCATATTGACTTTGATTCGTTACTGTTTTTGTAAAACCAAATGATAAATAATTGTAAAGAACTTACACATTCATCCTACTAATGTACATCTTAAAATACTCCACAGAGCATTCCGAGAAGATCCAAGAGTGTCTGTTTCTCTCTAAGTCACTAGTAATGCTGGCTGTATCAGACATTATAAAGTTGTCCAGACTTGAACATCCGTTTGCCTCACCGTCATGCTGGGCCCCAAGACTAAGATTAAAGACATTTTCGTAGTTATGTTTCTATTTCTCTCTTAATTGATTTTAATGTAAGCAAGACTCTCTTTATCTCTCTCTCTCTCTCTCCTTATATAAACATTAGACATATTTATTTAAATATAACATTCGAATCATATACGAATTCGTCCATGCCGACATGACGTGTTGTATTGTCGACATGACGTGTTTTATTGCCGACATGACGTATTTTTTTGGCTTTACTTTTACACCAGATGCTTGTTTTGTACATTGCCGACATGCACGTTGATAAGTAGGTTAGTTGTGGATTTTGATATAAAACTTCCCGTATTATTCATATTTTATAACAGATATACCGAGCAGGTGCCAAGCGTACGTACTCTGCTCTATGTAGTGTCTGGTTGTTACTCATGCATGATGTCTGTTTTTATTACATTTTATTACATTTTATTACATTTCAGGAAATCTTTATTTTCGGACATTTAAGAAGGTCATCATATAGAAAACAATATAGAACATTAGTTCCAAGATATGGAATTCCGCACCCACCATCTTTATTTTTATATACAAAATCCTTTAAATATGTTAGCAGGTATCTCTGGCAATAGTTGCACCCAATCGAAACAACATACAGAGACTATCTGCATACACATTTTTCATTGCCGAAAGAAAACAAAAATCGAAATGTATGTTTGCAAACAGTGTATCTTTATAAAAAAAAATCAAAACGAAACATCAACCAGCAATATACTTGTCTCTTAGAAGACTAATGGGCCACAAAAACATACTATTCACGATATATCCGTCGTTATTTAACACACACTCACTATAACTAATATGCTCTAGATACATGTATTGGTCCTTGTGAAGGATGAGCATGGTTATATTAGTCGGGCTCCACCATTTGACAGTCATACAGTGTTCTATTTGACAGTCATACAGTGTTCAATATGATGACAGTCATACAGTGTTCTATTTGACAGTCATACAGTGTTCTAGTTGACAGTCTTACAGTGTTCTATATGATGACAGTCATACAGTGTTCTTTTTGACAGTCATACAGTGTTCTATATGATGACAGTCATACAGTGTTCTATTTGACAGTCATACATTGTTCTATTTGACAGTCATACAGTGTTCTATATGATGACAGTCATACAGTGTTCTATTTGACAGTCATACAGTGTTCTATATGATGACAGTCATACAGTGTTCTATTTGACAGTCATACAGTGTTCTATATGATGACAGTCATACAGTGTTCTATATGATGACAGTCATACAGTGTTCTATTTGACAGTCATACAGTGTTCTATATGATGACAGTCATACAGTGTTCTATATGATGACAGTCATACAGTGTTCTATATGATGGTTTTATCAATGTTTGTGATTATTCCTTGATGAAGACCTTTATAGGCTAAAACGGGTGACTATAATAATAATAATAATAATAATAATAATTGTATATTTAAATATGTATAAGGACATTGCAACAGACGATATGAAATTTATCCATGTAATTATGTTTTGATTGCTTCTGTAAATCTTACACTTCCTGCTCAACTATTATACATACCTATGTGCTAGTTCGTGAGAAGCAACAGTGTAAACCTGCGAAGACATGTTATCCTCGATTACAGACATACTGGTGGACGTACACATACTGCCGACATATGCCAGTCCTTATGGTATAAATAGAACAAATCGAAATATTACTGAAAGCCATTGCGCAAGATATAAATGCATGTTCAAGTAACTGCAACCCGATGGTATGTTTTCCCAATTTTCAGCTGAAAGTTATACGAACCAGTTAAAACCACGAACATTGTTGTTGTTAACAATCGACGTCAGATAAAACAGGCTACTTAGCTAGACATAAATTAAAAATGATGAACAATGAACTGGTCCCCTGTTTCTGCATTAACATAATGCACGCAAAATAAAACCCTACCCCCATAATATGCACGTACATATGCTTGAACCCATCTAAATAAGGCAAAACAATGTTTCCAGTAATGGGTTGGACAGATGGTTTTTTTTAGGAAAAGGAAAGATAGTCCTTTTAGAGGTTTCTCTATACTAAATATTGATCACTGAACAGTATACACTATACCAACACTACCACACATAAAAACGGGGTCCATCAAAGCAATTTGTGGGTGTATTTATTGTGTGTTTGAGGATGGGTGGGGGAGTTGGTAACATGAAGACGTTAACAATGGACTGAGTACGCTTGTTCTATGTATCCTTCCCCTCTCTCTGGGGCGGCTCTAAATAACATATATTGTGTTGATGAGCCGTTAAACAACATTTAATTCAATTCAATTATTTTTCTTTTGTTTCAAACGTTGTGTCTAAGGAAGACGCTTTTGGACAAACGTTATATTGTATTTATGAACTCCATTGAACTCCTTAAAAGCCGGTTAAGATGTTTGACCTCATTGCCAAAGTCGCTGTGCAATAGAATAATTGCACTATTGTATCATTTATATGCGCGAAAATGTAACCTAACTTCCAGCTGACTGCCGTATGTCCGTTTGCGGTTTGAATTCAACTCAATACAATGTGTGTTACCTGCTAAACTGCTCGAGTCGTCTTTTGTCAAATCGTATCTGAAAATTATTTTAAAATAGTTTCTGATATGCAATATTTCATCCAATATCTCTATATTTTCTGATGTCCAATATTTCTACAGTTTCTGATATGCAATATCTCTATAGTTTCTGATATCCAATATCTATATAGTTTATGATATCATATATTTCTATATTTTCTGATACTCAATATTTCTAAGGTTTCTGATATCCAATATTGCTAAAGCTTCTGATATCAAATACTTCTATAAGTGTAAGCTTAACGACACAATCTGTAATTGATTTTTAACACTCCAGTTGAAATACATCTTCAGTAAAATGTGATACTTATAAACGTCACAATAAACATTGATATAACTTATTAAAAGCAGCAACAACAACCCATCGAACACAGTGTTTTATTGCCGGCTCCGGCTATATTTATCCCGAACTCAGAAAGCTGCTATGGCTGTTGGACTGTGTATCAACGTCATTTTACTGTTCATTTCAGTCAAATTGGTATACAGGCATTTTATGGGTCTTCTACTACTTGAATTACGAATCAATTTTAGGGATACAGCCTACAAATTATGATCTGCGCATGCGCGTAGAACTGGTTCTAACTGATTTTTAATACAAGAATTAGATGTAAATTTCTGGGATACAGTCTATAAATTTGTTTTCAGCATACGAATGCCGCTGGTTCCAAATCGATATCGTCACTGATTATTGAATGATGTTAAACTGTATTAAAGGGACAAATGGCAATCTTGATTTTTGAAAAGCTCGCGGCGCCCCATTAGTTTTTCTACATAACTTGCATTTGTTCAGTAAATAATATTAATTATACGAATACTATAAAGGAAATTGTGTTTGAATATACTAACTGTTTGTGTGTATAGCTATATATATATATATCTTTTTGGTGCTATATGATTTTAAAATAAGCAACACCTCTTCAATCATTAAACGGAGTTGATGAAACTTTAACTGAAGCATATTCTAAAGAGTTTGAATAGGTCTGCTCCACTGCTACTTATTCTCATAAACTACTGATCAATAATAAAAAACTTCCAACATTAAACCCTTTCTTCTAATTTAAATTTACATCGCTAAAAACTGAGATTACCTTCGCAGACGCTAATCGTTCAATCCAATTGCTATTATATTAATATAACTATGATAATTTACCAATTCTTCATATTCTAACCATGATATTTTCCCAATTCCTCACATTTTAATCATGAAATAACATTCTATTTAGTGATCCATTACACATACTATTTCAGATGTCTATCATATTCATCATTATAACATTATACAACACAGATGCCAACATTAAAATCAGGTTCATTTTTGACTAGTTTATCAAATCTTTTGTGATAAATGTGTTTTTATTGTTAACAATTACAAATAATTTGTTTTTATTTTTATCATATTCATTCCCCTTACTGTTTTCTTATGTAACTGTTTTGACCGGCTTGTGATACTTTGTATCACTGTTTTCTTGTACCAAATACCACCATCCTGTGGACGAGTATGTTCCATAGTTTATACTGCGCGACTCAAAACATAAATGAAGGAAATTAAGTCAAAGGTTTCCACAACCAATTGCATATAAACCTCCGAGGTACTTATTATTATAAAAGACGTAATCCCACCTGTGTTTTTTTATATATAAAATGGGCATTATAAATAGGGGTAAATAGCCCATTTCTTTTCGATTTTGTTGTTGTTTGTATACGACATGTATTCATTGGTTTTAATTGATCATTGATGAATATCTTCCAACTTTCGAATCTATGCATACACGTTGTGAGCAACTATCCATGAAAAAAGCTATCCCTTGACCTGTTTAGTAAACAAACGAAAACTGTCTTATATGACTGATGACCTTACATATTCTGGTGATTTTTCAAGTGGAACGCTACTTTGCTATATGAATATTGCACTTCTGTATTATCCATACTTGATCTGACGTCGCGTCAAATTATTGATGTGACATTTTAACATGGATTCCCATGGGAAAAGTAATTGGTGGTTTCCAAAGTCAAAACGAAATATATTTTTGTTTTGTCCATTTACACGGTCGATAAGGATTAAGGAAAGTATTTGTGGAGAATCCACGGTCTTACTGCACACGTATTCGGCGCAAAACATTAAAAGATTTAGAAGTAATTATTAAGACATCATGGTCGTTTTGCACAATATTTCGTTTGACCCAAAGGTCTATTTAATTCACTGGGCGGAGCTCTATAATTCTTATCTCTACTGCCCATGTGCTTGGGGAGATTACACTAAACCAAATTGCTAAGTACCAACCTGGTGAAAAGCATCGCGTGATCATGACTTGGTACTCCATTGTCGAGTCTGAGCCGCTGGCGGAAGTACGACAATGTTCTCGGGGCGTCCAGTGTGGATCCATCTTTAGAACTATTCACCCAAATGGCATCGCCGCTTTCCTTGCAATGATTAACGTAGTACATGAACTGCCTTTATCAATAAAGTGTGACTCTACATCGCGCAAAAATACAGTACAGCATTGTTCTGATCATGTAACTGACGCTTTCTTGGGGTGAACAACAAACTATATTCATCCAAAGACAATATTTGCATTGTCATAACTTAGATGGTGTGTGTCTGAGATATGTGTAACTACACAATAAGTCAGGATCAGCCAGTAAATTATATTTACATCTCTCCGATAACTATGTTGCAGTCTCTCAGATGATTTACTGCGGCTATTTTGGTAACACAAAAACAATAAATGATACAATGAACATCATTGACAATAAATCTTGTTACAAATCTTTTATTTGCTTTTGAAGCGTGAATTAAAACAAAGTTCAAGTCTTGAGTGACCAAATTTATGAATTGCATTGTTTGAAAATGAACGATGAATTAAATTAAATGGTAAAATACAACCAGTTTACATGCTCAATTTAGAGCAGGTTCATTGCCAATAGAAATTGAATCAGGCCGATACCACACAATTCCAAGACAAGATAGAATATGTAAACCATGTCAGGCTCAGTGTGTAGAAACAGAAAATCACTTTCTATTGTACTGCGAGAGGCACAGTGCCTCTCGAATTGAACTATTGCATACATTAAATGAACTGTGTCCAGACACAGCTACCGAGGCAGACAAAATAAAAGTGCTTTTAACAAATGAAAGGATTCTATTAAAAACGGGACAGTTTATTATAAATGCCTTAAAAAATCGTACAAATTAATGTGTACTATATTTTTCATGTTTACTTTTGTTATACCTATTAAATGAGTTGTAAAATCAATAATGCAATTGATATTCCTATAGTGACTAATAAGTCTCATTAAGTTGGGTATTCATTTGTTTACTTAATATTGCCTATATTATACTGTATTGTTTTGTATATGTAATATTTTGTAACGATGTTATTTGTCACTTTAATAAAATAATAAAATATAAATATATACATGCAACACCTGTTTCCCTTGTGCATGTACGTTTATCTCGGCAACATGCAACATGCAACATGCAAATGTGGCCGAGGATACCAAAATACAGAAAAGTAATAATCATCATTCCGCTTTCATGATCTTTTTTTTTTAGCAGACGTCTTCATACTAATCTAAATCTTATGGTTTGACTTAGAATCGTCATTACTTAATCTAATGTTCAAAATGTTTAACCGTTTAAATTAATAGTTAACACTTATTTAACGATCCATTACGTGATCCCGCCTTAGTTCCATTAAGTGATGGCAAAGCTTATATTAGCAAGATTTTATAATGGATGTTTCGACAATAAAACCCGTTTAAAAACATTTTTTACTGAAAAAATGTGATAACCTGTTTAAAAGTACCTATTAAATGTTTTGATTTTACAATATGCAAGCGTTTTAAGTCTCATTTAATGTTTTATTTCATACCCTAGCCAACCCCGTTTTCGCTTCTTGGAGAAGGGGTTGGATGGGTTATGAAAGTTAATACACGGACCACGTAATGCTTATCAATGTTACATTAACCTTAATATAAGTACATACCTTAACAACGTCAGTTTATATGTTACAGGGACACCGTCCGTAACTAAAGTACATACCTTAACACATACCTTAACAACGTCAGTGCATATGTTACAGGGACACCGTCCGTAACTAAAGTACATACCTTAACAACGTCAGTTTATATGTTACATGGACACTGTCCGTAACTAAAGTACATACCTTAACAACGTCAGTTTATATGTTACAGGGACACCGTCCGTAACTAAAGTACATACCTTAACAACGTCAGTTTATATGTTACAGGGACACCGTCCGTAAATAAAGTACATACCTTAACAACGTCAGTGCATATGTTACAGGGACACTGTCCGTAACTAAAGTACATACCTTAACAACGTCAGTTTATATGTTACAGGGACACTGTCCGTAACTAAAGTACATACCTTAACAACGTCAGTGCATATGTTACAGGGACACTGTCCGTAACTAAAGTACATACCTTAACAACGTCAGTTTATATGTTACAGGGACACCGTCCGTGACTAAAGTACATACCTTAACAACGCCAGTGTATATGTTACAGGGACACCGTCCGTAACTAAAGTACATACCTTAACAACGTCAGTTTATATGTTACAGGGACACTGTCCGTAACTAAAGTACATACCTTATAAACAACGTCAGTTTATATGTTACAGGGACACTGTCCGTAACTAAAGTACATACCTTAACAACGTCAGTGCATATGTTACAGGGACACTGTCCGTAACTAAAGTACATACCTTAACAACGTCAGTTTATATGTTACAGGGACACCGTCCGTAACTAAAGTACATACCTTAACACATACCTTAACAACGTCAGTTTATATGTTACAGGGACACTGTCCGTAACTAAAGTACATACCTTAACAACGTCAGTTTATATGTTACAGGGACACCGTCCGTAAATAAAGTACATACCTTAACAACGTCAGTTTATATTTTAAAGGGACACTGTCCGTAACTAAAGTACATACCTTAACAACGTTAGTTTATATGTTACAGGGACACTGTCCGTAACTAAAGTACATACCTTAACAACGTCAGTTTATATGTTACAGGGACACCGTCCGTAAATAAAGTACATACCTTAACAACGTCAGTTTATATGTTACAGGGACACTGTCCGTAAATAAAGTACATACCCTAACAACGTCAGTTTATATGTTACAGGGACACCGTCCGTAAATAAAGTACATACCTCAACAACGTCAGTGTATATGTTACAGGGACACCGTCCGTAAATAAACTACATACCTTAACAACGTCAGTTTATATGTTACAGGGACACCGTCCGTAAATAAAGTACATACCTCAACAACGTCAGTTTATATGTTACAGGGACACCGTCCGTAACTAAAGTACACACCTTAACAACGTCAGTTTATATGTTACAGAGACACCGTCCGTAACTAAAGCATATAGCTTAACAACGTCAGTTTATATGTTACAGGGACACTGTCCGTAACTAAAGCATATACCTTAACAACGTCAGTTTATATGTTACAGGGACACCGTCCGTAAATAAAGAACATACCTTAACAACGTCAGTGCATATGTTACAGGGACACCGTCCGTAACTAAAGTATATACCTTAACAACGTCAGTTTATATGTTACAGGGACACCGTCCGTAACTAAAGTACATACCTTAACAACGTCAGTTTATATGTTACAGGGACACTGTCCGTAAATAAGTACATACCTTAACAACGTCAGTTTATATGTTACAGGGACACTGTCCGTAAATAAAGTACATACCTTAACAACGTCAGTTTATATGTTACAGGGACACTGTCCGTAACTAAAGTACATACCTTAACAACGTCAGTTTATATGTTACAGGGACACCGTCCGTAACTAAAGTACATACCTTAACAACGTGAGTTTATATGTTACAGGGACACCGTCCGTAAATAAAGTACATACCTCAACTACGTCAGTGTATATGTTACAGGGACATCGTCCGTAACTAAAGTACATACCTTAACAACGTCAGTTTATATGTTACAGGGACACTGTCCGTAAATAAGTACATACCTTAACAACGTCAGTTTATATGTTACAGGGACACTGTCCGTAAATAAAGTACATACCTTAACAACGTCAGTTTATATGTTACAGGGACACCGTCCGTAACTAAAGTACATACCTTAACAACGTCAGTTTATATGTTACAGGGACACTGTCCGTAAATAAGTACATACCTTAACAACGTCAGTTTATATGTTACAGGGACACTGTCCGTAAATAAAGTACATACCTTAACAACGTCAGTTTATATGTTACAGGGACACTGTCCGTAACTAAAGTACATACCCTAACAACGTCAGTTTATATGTTACAGGGACACCGTCCGTAACTAAAGTACATACCTTAACAACGTGAGTTTATATGTTACAGGGACACCGTCCGTAACTAAAGTACATACCTTAACAAAGTCAGTTTATATGTTACAGGGACACTGTCCGTAAATAAAGTACATACCTTGACAACGTCAGTTTATATGTTACAGGGACACCGTCCGTAAATAAAGTACATACCTTAACAACGTCAGTTTATATGTTACAGGGACACTGTCCGTAACTAAAGTACATACCTTAACAACGTCAGTTTAGTTTATATGTTACAGGGACACCGTCCGTAAATAAAGTACATACCTTAACAACGTCAGTTTATATGTTACAGGGACACTGTCCGTAAATAAAGTACATACCTTAAAACGTCAGTTTATATGTTACAGGGACACCGTCCGTAAATAAAGTACATACCTCAACTACGTCAGTGTATATGTTACAGGGACATCGTCCGTAAATAAAGTACATACCTTAACAACGTCAGTTTATATGTTACAGAGACACCGTCGTAAATAAAGTACATACCTTAACAACGTCAGTTTATATGTTACAGGGACACCGTCCGTAAATAAAGTATATACCTTAACAACGTCAGTTTATATGTTACAGGGACACTGTCCGTAACTAAAGTACATACCTTAACAACGTCAGTTTAGTTTATATGTTACAGGGACACCGTCCGTAAATAAAGTACATACCTTAACAACGTCAGTTTATATGTTACAGGGACACTGTCCGTAAATAAAGTACATACCTTAACAACGTCAGTTTATATGTTACAGGGACACCGTCCGTAAATAAAGTACATACCTCAACAACGTCAGTGTATATGTTGCAGGGACATCGTCCGTAAATAAAGTACATACCTTAACAACGTCAGTTTATATGTTACAGAGACACCGTCCGTAAATAAAGTACATACCTCAACAACGTCAGTGCATATGTTACAGGGACACCGTCCGTAACTAAAGTACATACCTTAACAACGTCAGTTTATATGTTACAGGGACACCATCCGTAACTAAAGTACATACCTTAACAACGTCAGTTTATATGTTACAGAGACACCGTCCGTAACTAAAGCACATACCTTAACAACGTCAGTTTATATGTTACAGGGACACTGTCCGTAACTGAAGCATATACCTTAACAATGTCAGTTTATATGTTACAGGGACACCGTCCGTAAATAAAGTACATACATTAACAACGTCAGTTTATATGTTACAGGGACACTGTCCGTAACTAAAGTACATACCTTAACAACGTCAGTTTATATGTTACAGGGACACTGTCCGTAACTAAAGTACATACCTTAACAACGTCAGTTTATATGTTACAGTGACACCGTCCGTAAATAAACACATACCTTAACAACGTCAATTTATATGTTACAGGGACACTGTCCGTAAATAAAGTACATACCTTAACAACGTCAGTTTATATGTTACAGGGACACCGTCCGTAAATAAAGTACATACCTCAACAACGTCAGTGTATATGTTACAGGGACACCGTCCGTAAATAAAGTACATACCTTAACAACGTCAGTTTATATGTTACAGGGACACCGTCCGTAAATAAAGTACATACCTCAACAACGTCAGTGCATATGTTACAGGGACACCGTCCGTAATTAAAGTACATACATTAACAACGTCAGTTTATATGTTACAGGTACAACGTCCGTAAATAAAGTACATACCTTAACAACGTCAGTGCATATGTTACAGGGACACCGTCCGTAACTAAAGTACATACCTTAACAACGTCAGTTTATATGTTACAGGGACACCGTCCGTAACTAAAGTACATACCTTCACAACGTCAGTTTATATGTTACAGGGACACCGTCCGTAACTAAAGTACATACCTTAACAACGTCAGTTTATATGTTACAGGGACACTTAACAACGTCAGTTTATATGTTACAGGGACACCGTCCGTTACTAAAGTACATACCTTAACAACGTCAGTTTATATGTTACAGGGACACCGTCCGTAACTAAAGTACATACCTTAACAACGTCAGTGCATATGTTACAGGGACACCGTCCGTAACTAAAGTACATACCTTAACAACGTCAGTTTATATGTTACAGGGACACCGTCCGTAACTAAAGTACATACCTTAACAACGTCAGTGTATATGTTACAGGGCCACTGTCCGTAAACAAAGTACATACCTTAACAACGTCAGTTTATATGTTACAGGGACACCGTCCGTAACTAAAGTACATACCTTAACAACGTCAGTTTATATGTTACAGAGACACCGTCCGTAACTAAAGTACATACCTTAACAACGTCAGTTTATATGTTACAGGGACACCGTCCGTAACTAAAATACATACCTTAACAACGTCAGTTTATATGTTACAGGGACACTGTCCGTAACTAAAGCATATACTTTGCATAAGCAAATAACTGTTTGATTTTTATTCAGTGAAATATATATATGGAAACAAATTCTTAATTTGAAAAAAGAAAGTTTTATTTATTGTTTGTAAATATCGCTGGGACCAATATTTGCATTTCTGTTGCTCACGTGATATCCATTAGCGCATTATGTTTTTACAGTATGTTTTATATAACATAACTGTCCCGTGTAGCGCAATTGGGAACGCATTCGCCTTACCCGCAAGTGTAATTTTAGAGTGGGGTTTGGTCTGTTCAATTCAACGAAGTCGTATTTTTCTTTTTGTACCGCTATAGAATTCCGTCAAAACATATTGTGTTTCTCTATTTATTAAATATTCAATAATGGTAGTTGTGTAACATTTGTCAACGTAACGTTTTGTGTTTTATAAGCTACAAGTTACGGCTCATGCAGCTTTAATGAAATCTGGCTGTAAGGAATGTTATGCTTATGTCGGTGCTCAGGAAATAATTGATTTAGATTGTTTTAAGTACCGAATTTTACGTGTGCCAAAAACATAATTTGTATACTAAACGGACACCTACATACACCTTTATCGCGGATATCATATGGCTCATAATCAATGTTATGTCTAAGCTCATCAATTAGTCAATCATCTAATACATTATTGGCAAACGTTCAGTCGCCAACCATAAGTACAATTTAATTAGTGTAGGCATACCTTTAATATAATCAAATCAGTGAGAGCAACGTCAATGGCAAAGTCCAGATTGGCAGTAATACTAAACCGCTCATTCATCTGTAATTATATAGAATGCCAATATCACTATTTGTATAAAAACACCAAGCGTTATATGTCAATCCACGATGTTCTTCACACTGTTGACAGGCATCACGTACCACGTGTGAGTGTAGCATGTACAGAACAGTCATCCAAGACAATAGCACATACTTACATATACAGCCATCCAAGACAACAACACATACTTATATATACAATCATCCAAGACAACAATACATACTTATATATACAGTCATCCAAGACAACAACACATACTTATATATACAATCATCCAAGACAAAACACATACTTATATATACAGCCATCCAAGACAACAACACATACTTATATATACAGTCATCCAAAACAACAACACATACTTATATATATGTCATTCTAGACAACAACACATACTTCCATATACTTAAAAATAACGTTTTTTATATCATAAATGCGTCGATCAAGCTCAAATCACATGTTCTCTCCGAGTGCTCATGTCTACAAATTCAGGCTGTGTATGCCAAACTCAGAATAGTATGTTCAGGGTCATGCAGAATAGTATGTTTAGGGTCATGCAGAATAGTATGTTCAGGGTCATGCAGAATAGTATGTTCAGGGTCATGCAGAATAGTATGTTCAGGGTCATGCAGAATAGTATGTTCAGGGTCATGCAGAATAGTATGTTCAGGGTCATGCAGAATAGTATGTTCAGGGTCATGCAGAATAGTATGTTCAGGGTCATGCAGAATAGTATGTTCAGGGTCATGCAGAATGTTCAGGGTCATGCAGAATAGTATGTTCAGGGTCATGCAGAATAGTATGTTCAGGGTCATGCAGAATGTTCAGGGTCATGCAGAATAGTATGTTCAGGGTCATGCAGAATAGTATGTTCAGGGTCATGCAGAATGTTCAGGGTCATGCAGAATAGTATGTTCAGGGTCATGCAGAATAGTATGTTCAGGGTCATGCAGAATAGTATGTTCAGGGTCATGCAGAATGTTCAGGGTCATGCAGAATAGTATGTTCAGGGTCATGCAGAATAGTATGTTCAGGGTCATGCAGAATAGTATGCTCAGGGTCATGCAGAATAGTATGTTCAGGGTCATGCAGAATAGTATGTTTAGGGTCATGCAGAATAGTATGTTCAGGGTCATGCAGAATAGTATGCTCAGGGTCATGCAGAATAGTATGTTCAGGGTCATGCAGAATAGTATGTTCAGGGTCATGCAGAATAGTATGTACAGGGTCATGCAGAATAGTATGTTCAGGGTCATGCAGAATAGTATGTTCAGGGTCATGCAGAATAGTATGTTCGGGTCATGCAGAATAGTAAGTTCAGGCTCATGCAGAATAGTATGTTCAGGCTCATGCATAATAGTATGTTCAGGGTCATGCAGAATAGTATGTTCAGGGTCATGCAGAATAGTATGTTCAGGGTCATGCAGAATAGTATGTTCAGGCTCATGCAGAATAGTATGTTCAGGCTCATGCAGAATAGTATGTTCAGGGTCATGCAGAATAGTATGTTCAGGCTCATGCAGAATAGTATGTTCAGGGTCATGCAGAATAGTATGCTCAGGGTCATGCAGAATAGTATGTTCAGGGTCATGCAGAATAGTATGTTCAGGGTCATGCAGAATAGTATGTACAGGGTCATGCAGAATAGTATGTTCAGGGTCATGCAGAATAGTATGTTCAGGGTCATGCAAAATAGTATTTTCGGGTCATGCAGAATAGTATGTTCGGCTCATGCAGAATAGTAAGTTCAGGCTCATGCAGAATAGTATGTTCAGGCTCATGCATAATAGTATGTTCAGGGTCATGCAGAATAGTATGTTCAGGGTCATGCAGAATAGTATGTTCAGGCTCATGCAGAATAGTATGTTCAGGGTCATGCAGAATAGTATGTTCAGGGTCATGCAGAATAGTATGTTCAGGGTCATGCAGAATAGTATGTTCAGGCTCATGCAGAATAGTATGTTCAGGGTCATGCAGAATAGTATGTTCAGGGTCATGCAGAATAGTATGTTCAGGGTCATGCAGAATAGTATGTTCAGGGTCATGCAGAATAGTATGTTCAGGGTCATGCAGAATAGTATGTTCAGGGTCATGCAGAATAGTATGTTCAGGGTCATTCAGGGTCATGCAGAATAGTATGTTCAGGGTCATGCAGAATAGTATGTTTAGGGTCATGCAGAATAGTATGTTCAGGGTCATGCAGAATAGTAAGTTCAGGGTCATGGAGAATAGTATGTTCAGGGTCATGTAGAATAGTATGTTTAGGGTCATGTTGAATAGTAAGTTTAGGGTCATGCAGAATAGTATGTTCAGGGTCATGTAGAATAGTATGTTTAGGGTCATGTAGAATAGTAAGTTTAGGGTCACGTAGAATAGTAAGTTTAGGGTCATGTAGAATAGTAAGTTTAGGGTCATGTAGAATAGTATGTTCAGGGTCATGTAGAATAGTATGTTTAGGGTCATGTAGAATAGTAAGTTTAGGGTCATGCAGAATAGTATGTTCAGGGTCATGTAGAATAGTATGTTCATGTAGAATAGTATGTTCAGGGTCATGCAGAATAGTATGTTCAGGGTCATGTAGAATAGTATGTTCAGGGTCATGCAGAATAGTATGTTCAGGCTCATGCAGAATAGTATGTTCAGGGTCATGCAGAATAGTATGTTCAGGCTCATGCAGAATAGTATGTTCAGGCTCATGCAGAATAGTATGTTCAGGGTCATGCAGAATAGAATAGTATGTTCAGGCTCATGCAGAATAGTATGTTCAGGGTTATGTAGAATAGTAAGTTTAGGGTCATGTAGAATAGTAAGTTTAGGGTCATGTAGAATAGTAAGTTTAGGGTCATGTAGTGGGTCATGTAGAATAGTATGTTTAGGGTCATGTAGAATAGTATGTTCAGGGTCATGTAGAATAGTATGTTCAGGGTCATGTAGAATAGTAAGTTTAGGGTCATGTAGAATAGTATGTTCAGGGACATGTAGATAGTATGTTCAGGGTCATGCAGAATAGTAAGTTCAGGGTAATGCAGAATAGTATGTTCAGGGTCATGCAGAATAGTATGTTCAGGGTCATGCAGAATAGTATGTTCATGGTCATGCAGAATAGTATGTTTAGGGTCATGTAGAATAGTATGTTTAGGGTCATGTAGAATAGTAAGTTTAGGGTCATGTAGAATAGTATGTTTAGGGTCATGTAGAATAGTATGTTTAGGGTCATGTAGAATAGTAAGTTTAGGGGCATGTAGAATAGTATGTTCAGGGTCATGCAGAATAGTATGTTCAGGGTTCAGGGTCATGTAGAATAGTAAGTTTAGGGTCATGTAGAATAGTATGTTTAGGGTCATGTAGAATAGTATGTTCAATGCAGATTAGTATGTTCAGGGTCATGCAGAATAGTATGTTCAGGCTCATGCAGAATAGTATGTTCAGGGTCATGCAGAATAGTATGTTCAGGGTCATGCAGAATAGTATGTTCAGGGTCATGCAGAATAGTATGTTCAGGGTCATGTAGAATAGTATGTTTAGGGTCATGTAGACTAGTATGTTCAGGGTCATGCAGAATAGTATGTTCAGGGTCATGTATAATAGTATGTTTAGGGTCATGCAGAATGTTCAGGGTCATGCAGAATAGTATGTTCAGGGTCATGTAGAATAGTATGTTTAGGGTCATGTAGAATAGTAAGTTTAGGGTCATGCAGAATAGTAAGTTCAGGGTCATGCAGAATAGTATGTTTAGGGTCATGCAGAATGTTCAGGGTCATGCAGAATAGTATGTTCATGGTCATGCAGAATAGTATGTTCAGGGTCATGCAGAATAGTATGCTCAGGGTCATGTAGAATAGTATGTTCAGGGTCATGTAGAATAGTAAGTTTAGGGTCATGCAGAATAGTATGTTCAGGGTCATGTAGAATAGTATGTTCATGTAGAATAGTATGTTCAGGGTCATGCAGAATAGTATGTATAGGGTCATGCAGAATAGTATGTTCTGGGTCATGCAGAATAGTATGTTTAGGGTCATGCAGAATAGTATGTTCAGGGTCATGCAGAATAGTATGTTTAGGGTCATGCAGAATAGTATGTTCAGGGTCATGCAGAATAGTATGTTCTGTGTCATGCAGAATAGTATGTTCAGGGTCATGCAGAATAGTATGTTCAGGGTCATGCAGAATAGTATGTTTAGGGTCATGCAGAATAGTATGTTCTGGGTCATGCAGAATAGTATGTTCAGGGTCATGCAGAATAGTATGTTTAGGGTCATGCAGAATAGTATGTTTAGGGTCATGCAGAATAGTATGTTTAGGGTCATGCAGAATAGTATGTTCAGGCTCATGCAGAATAGTATGTTCAGGGTCATGCAGAATAGTATGTTCAGGCTCATGCAGAATAGTATGTTCAGGGTCATGCAGAATAGTATGTTCAGGCTCATGCAGAATAGTATGTTTAGGGTCATGCAGAATGGTATGTTCAGGGTCATGCAGAATAGTATGTTCAGGGTCATGCAGAATAGTATGTTCAGGCTCATGCAGAATAATATGTTCAGGCTCATGCAGAATAGTATGTTTAGGGTCATGTAGAATAGTAAGTTTAGGGTCATGTAGAATAGTAAGTGTAGGGTCATGTAGTGGGTCATGTAGAATAGTATGTTTAGGGTCATGTAGAATAGTATGTTCAGGGTCATGTAGAATAGTATGTTTAGGGTCATGTAGAATAGTAAGTTTAGGGTCATGTAGAATAGTATGTTCAGGGTCATGTAGAATAGTATGTTCAGGGTCATGCAGAATAGTTAGTTCAGGGTCATGCAGAATAGTATGTTCAGGGTCATGCAGAATAGTATGTTCATGGTCATGCAGAATAGTATGTTTAGGGTCATGTAGAATAGTATGTTTAGGGTCATGTAGAATAGTAAGTTTAGGGTCATGCAGAATAGTATGTTCAGGGTCATGTAGAATAGTATGTTCATGTAGAATAGTATGTTCAGGGTCATGCAGAATAGTATGTTCAGGGTCATGTAGAATAGTATGTTCAGGCTCATGCAGAATAGTATGTTCAGGCTCATGCAGAATAGTATGTATAGGGTCATGCAGCAGAATAGTATGTTCAGGGTCATGCAGAATAGTATGTTCTGGGTCATGCAGAATAGTATGTTCAGGGTCATGTAGAATAGTATGTTTAGGGTCATGCAGAATAGTATGTTCTGGGTCATGTAGAATAGTATGTTTAGGGTCATGCAGAATAGTATGTTCAGGGTCATGCAGAATAGTATGTTCAGGCTCATGCAGAATAGTATGTTCAGGGTCATGCAGAATAGTATGTTTAGGGTCATGCAGAATAGTATGTTCAGGGTCATGCAGAATAGTAAGTTCAGGCTCATGGAGAATAGTATGTTCAGGGTCATGTAGAATAGTATGTTTAGGGTCATGTAGAATAGTATGTTCAGGGTCATGTAGAATAGTATGTTCAGGCTCATGTAGAATAGTATGTTCAGGCTCATGCAGAATAGTATGTATAGGGTCATGCAGCAGAATAGTATGTTTAGGGTCATGTAGAATGGTAAGTTTAGGGTCATGCAGAATAGTATGTTCAGGGTCATGTAGAATAGTATGTTTAGGGTCATGTAGAATAGTAAGTTTAGGGTCACGTAGAATAGTAAGTTTAGGGTCATGTAGACTAGTAAGTTTAGGGTCATGTAGAATAGTGTGTTCAGGGTCATGTAGAATAGTATGTTTAGGGTCCTGTAGAATAGTAAGTTTAGGGTCATGCAGAATAGTATGTTCAGGGTCATTCAGGGTCATGCAGAATAGTATGTTCAGGGTCATGCAGAATAGTAAGTTTAGGGTCATGCAGAATAGTATGTTCAGGGTCATGCAGAATAGTAAGTTCAGGCTCATGGAGAATAGTATGTTCAGGGTCATGTAGAATAGTATGTTTAGGGTCATGTAGAATAGTAAGTTTAGGGTCATGCAGAATAGTATGTTCAGGGTCATGTAGAATAGTAAGTTTAGGGTCATGTAGACTAGTAAGTTTAGGGTCATGTAGAATAGTGTGTTCAGGGTCATGTAGAATAGTATGTTTAGGGTCCTGTAGAATAGTAAGTTTAGGGTCATGCAGAATAGTATGTTCAGGGTCATTCAGGGTCATGCAGAATAGTATGTTCAGGGTCATGCAGAATAGTAAGTTTAAGGTCATGCAGAATAGTATGTTCAGGGTCATGCAGAATAGTAAGTTCAGGCTCATGGAGAATAGTATGTTCAGGGTCATGTAGAATAGTATGTTTAGGGTCATGTAGAATAGTAAGTTTAGGGTCATGCAGAATAGTATGTTCAGGGTCATGTAGAATAGTATGTTTAGGGTCATGTAGAATAGTAAGTTTAGGGTCACGTAGAATAGTAAGTTTAGGGTCATGTAGACTAGTAAGTTTAGGGTCATGTAGAATAGTGTGTTCAGGGTCATGTAGAATAGTAAGTTTGGGGTCATGCAGAATAGTATGTTCAGGGTCATGTAGAATAGTATGTTCATGTAGAATAGTATGTTCAGGGTCATGCAGAATAGTATGTTGAGGGTCATGTAGAATAGTATGTTCAGTGTCATGCAGAATAGTATGTTCAGGCTCATGCAGAATAGTATGTTTAGGGTCATGCAGAATAGTATGTTTAGGGTCATGCAGAATAGTATGTTCAGGGTCATGCAGAATAGTAAGTTCAGGCTCATGGAGAATAGTATGTTCAGGGTCATGTAGAATAGTATGTTTAGGGTCATGTAGAATAGTATGTTCAGGGTCATGTAGAATAGTATGTTCAGGCTCATGTAGAATAGTATGTTCAGGCTCATGCAGAATAGTATGTATAGGGTCATGCAGCAGAATAGTATGTTCAGGGTCATGCAGAATAGTATGTTCTGGGTCATGCAGAATAGTATGTTCAGGGTCATGTAGAATAGTATGTTTAGGGTCATGCAGAATAGTATGTTCAGGGTCATGCAGAATAGTATGTTCAGGGTCATGTAGAATAGTATGTTCAGGCTCATGCAGAATAGTATGTTCAGGGTCATGCAGAATAGTATGTTCAGGGTCATGCAGAATAGTATGTTTAGGGTCATGCAGAATAGTATGTTCAGGCTCATGCAGAATAGTAAGTTCAGGCTCATGGAGAATAGTATGTTCAGGGTCATGTAGAATAGTATGTTTAGGGTCATGTAGAATAGTAAGTTTAGGGTCATGCAGAATAGTATGTTCAGGGTCATGTAGAATAGTATGTTTAGGGTCATGTAGAATAGTAAGTTTAGGGTCACGTAGAATAGTAAGTTTAGGGTCATGTAGACTAGTAAGTTTAGGGTCATGTAGAATAGTGTGTTCAGGGTCATGTAGAATAGTATGTTTAGGGTCCTGTAGAATAGTAAGTTTAGGGTCATGCAGAATAGTATGTTCAGGGTCATTCAGGGTCATGCAGAATAGTATGTTCAGGGTCATGCAGAATAGTAAGTTTAGGGTCATGCAGAATAGTATGTTCAGGGTCATGCAGAATAGTAAGTTCAGGCTCATGGAGAATAGTATGTTCA
>JAWPHD010022591.1:0-24626 GCA_037043455.1 Cyrtodaria siliqua | reverse complement strand
TCCGTTCTTACACGTATATGTTCCGTTCTTACACATATATATTCCGTTCTTACACATATATATTCAGTTCTTACACATATATTCCGATCATACGCATATATATTCCATTCTTTCGCATATATATTCAGTTTTACGCATATATATTCAGTTCTTACGCATATATATTCAGTTCTTACACAAATATATTCCGTTCTTACACATATATATTCACTTCTTACACATATATATTCAGTTCTTACACATATATATTCCGTTCTTACACATATATATTCCGTTCTTACACGTACATATTCCGTTCTTACACATATATATTGAGTTCTTACACATATATATTCACTTCTTACACATATATATTCACTTTTTACACATATATATTCCGTTTTTACGCATATATCTTCAGTTCTTAGGCATATATATTTAGTTCTTACGCATATATATTCAGTTATTACACATATATATTCAGTTCTTACACATATATATTCACTTCGTACACATAAATATTCACTTCTTACACATATATATTCCGTTCTTTCGCATATATATTCAGTTTTACGCATATATATTCAGTTCTTACGCATATATTTTCAGTTCTTACGCATATGTGTTCAGTTTTACGCATATATATTCAGTTCTTATACATATATATTCAGCTGTTACGCATATATATTCAGTTCTTACGCATATATGTTCAGTTCTTACGCATATATATTCAGTTTTACGCATATATATTCAGTTCTTACACATATATATTCCGTTCTTACACATATATATTCCGTTATATATATTCCGTTCTTACACATATATATTCCGTTCTTACACATATATATTCGGTTCTTACACATATATATTCCGTTCTTACGCATATATATTCCGTTCTTACACATATATATTCAGTTCTTACACATATATATTCAGATTTTACACATATATATTCCGTTCTTACACATATATATTCCGTTCTTACACATATATATTCCGTTCTTAAACATATATATTCCGTTCTAACACATATATATTCCGTTCTTACACATATATATGCAGTTCTTACACATATATATTCCGTTCTTACACATATATATTCCGTTCTTACACATATATATTCCGTTCTTACACGTACATATACCGTTCTTACACATATATATTCCATTCTTACGCATATATATTCCATTCTTACACATATATATTCAGTTCTTACACATGTATATTCAGTTCTTACACATATATATTCAGTTTTTACACATATATATTCCATTCTTACACAGATATATTCCGTTCTTACACATATATATTCCGTTCTTAAAAATATATATTCCGTTCTTAAACATATATATTCCGTTCTTACACATATATATTCAGTTCTTACACATATATATTCCGTTCTTACGCATATATATTCAGTTCTTACGCATATATATTCAGTTCTTACGCATATATATTCAGTTCTTACACATTTATATTCAGTTCTTACACATATATATTCAGTTCTTAACACATATATATTTCGTTCTTAAACATATATATTCCGTTCTTACACATATATATTCCGTTCTTACACACATATATTCTGTTTTTACACATATATATTCCATTCTTACACATATATATTCCGTACTTACACATATATATTCCGTTCCTACCCATATATATTCAGTTCTTACACATATATATTCAGTTCTTACACATATATATTCAGTTTTTACACATATTTATTCCGTTCTTACACATATATATTCCGTTCTTACACATATATATTCCGTTCTTAAACATATATATTCTGTTCTTACACATATATATTCCGTTCTTACACGTATATGTTCCGTTCTTACACATATATATTCCGTTCTTACACATATATATTCCGTTCTTACACATATATTCCGATCATACGCATATATATTCCGTTCTTTCGCATATATATTCAGTTTTACGCATATATATTCAGTTCTTACGCATATATATTCAATTCTTACACAAATATATTCCGTTCTTACACGTATATATTCACTTCTTACACATATATATTCAGTTCTTACACATATATATTCCGTTCTTACACATATATATTCCGTTCTTACACGTACATATTCCGTTCTTACACATATATATTGAGTTCTTACACATATATATTCACTTCTTACACATATATATTCACTTTTTACACATATATATTCCGTTTTTACGCATATATCTTCAGTTCTTAGGCATATATATTCAGTTCTTACGCATATATATTCAGTTATTACACATATATATTCAGTTCTTACACATATATATTCAGTTCTTACACATATATATTCCGTTCTTACACATATATATTCTGTTTTTACACATATATATTCCATTCTTACGCATATATATTCAGTTCTTACACATGTATATTCAGTTCTTACACATATATATTCAGTTTTTACACATATATATTCCGTTCTTACACATATATATTCCTTTCTTACACATATATATTACGTTCTTACACGTACATATTCCGTTCTTACACATATATATTTCATTCTTACGCATATATATTCAGTTCTTACACATGTATATTCAGTTCTTACACATATATATTCAGTTTTTACACATATATATTCCGTTCTTACACATATATATTCCGTTCTTACACATATATATTCCGTTCTTAAACATATATATTCCGTTCTTACACATATATATTCCGTTCTTACACATATATATTCAGTTCTTACACATATATATTGACTTCTTACACATATATATTCAGTTCTTACACATATATATTCAGTTCTTACGCATATATATTCCGTTCTTACACATATATATTCAGTTCTTACGCATATATATTCAGTTCTTACGCATATATATTCAGTTCTTACACATTTATATTCAGTTCTTACACATATATATTCAGTTCTTAACACATATATATTTCGTTCTTAAATATATATATTCCGTTCTTACACATATATATTCCGTTCTTACACATATATATTCTGTTTTTACACATATATATTCCATTCTTACACATATATATTCCGTTCTTACACATATATATTCCGTTCTTACACATATATATTCTGTTTTTACACATATATATTCCATTCTTACACATATATATTCCGTTCTTACACATATATATTCCGTTCCTTCGCATATATATTCAGTTCTTTCACATGTATATTCAGTTCATACACATATATATTCAGTATTTACACATATATATTCCGTTCTTACACATATATATACCATTCTTACACATATATATTCCGTTCTTACACATATATATTCAGTTCTTACACATATATATTCACTTCTTACACATATATATTCAGTTCTTAGACATATATATTCCGTTCTTTCGCATATATATTCAGTTTTACGCATAAATATTCAGTTCTTACGCATATATATTCCGTTCTTACGCATATATATTCAGTTCTTACGCATATATATTCAGTTCTTACACATATATATTCAGTTCTTAAACATATATATTTCGTTCTTAAACATATATATTCCGTTATAACACATATATATTCCGTGTTTACACATATATATTCGGTTCTTACACATATATATTCCGTTCTTACACATATATATTCCGTTCTTACGGATATATATTCAGTTCTTACACATATATATTCAGTTTTTACACATATATATTCCGTTCTTACACATATATATTCCGTTCTTACACATATATATTCCGTTCTTAAACATATATATTCCGTACTTACACATATATATTCAGTTCTTACACATATATATTCACTTCGTACACATATATATTCACTTCTTACACATATATATTCCGTTCTTTCGCATATATATTCAGTTTTACGCATATATATTCAGTTCTTACGTATATATTTTCAGTTCTTACGCATATGTATTCAGTTTTACGCATATATATTCAGTTCTTATACATATATATTCAGCTGTTACGCATATATATTCAGTTCTTACGCATATATGTTCAGTTCTTACGCATATATATTCAGTTTTACGCATATATATTCAGTTCTTACACATATATATTCCGTTCTTACACATATATATTCCGTTATATATATTCCGTTTTTACACATATATATTCCGTTCTTACACATATATATTCGGTTCTTACACATATATATTCCGTTCTTACGGATATATATTCAATTCTTACACATATATATTCAGTTTTTACACATATATATTCACTTCTTACACATATATATTCCGTTCTTTCGCATATATATTCAGTTTTACGCATATATATCCAGTTCTTACGCATATATTTTCAGTTCTTACGCATATGTATTCAGTTTTACGCATATATATTCAGTTCTTACACATATATATATTCGGTTCTTACACATATATATTCCGTTCTTACGGATATATATTCAATTCTTACACATATATATTCAGTTCTTACACATATATATTCAGTTTTTACACATATATATTCCGTTCTTACACATATATATTCCGTTCTTACACATATATATTCCGTTCTTAAACATATATATTCCGTTCTTACACATATATATTCAGTTCTTACACATATATATTCACTTCTTACACATATGAATTCACTTCTTACACATATATATTCCGTTCTTTCGCATATATATTCAGTTTTTACGCATATATTTTCAGTTCTTACGCATATGTATTCAGTTTTACGCATATATATTCAGTTCTTATACATATATATTCAGTTCTTACACATATATATTCAGCTGTTACGCATATATATTCAGTTCTTACCCATATATGTTCAGTTCTTACGCATATATATTCAGTTTTACGCATATATATTCAGTTCTTACACATATATATTCCGTTCTTACACATATATATTCCGTTCTTACACATATATATTCCGATCTTACACGTATATATTCAGTTCTTACACATATATATTCCGTTCATATACATATATATTCAGTTCTTACGCATATATATTCAGTTCTTACACATATATATTCAGTTCTTACACATATATATTCAGTTCTTACACAAATATATTCCGTTCTTACACATATATATTCCGTTCTTACACATATTTATTCCGTTCTTACACATATATATTCCTTTCTTACACATATATATTCCGTTCTTACACATATATATTCAGTTCTTACACATATATATTCACTTCTTACACATATATATTCAGTTCTTACACATATATTTTCCGTTTTTATGAATATATATTCCGTTCTTACACATATATATTCCGTACTTACACGTACATATTCCGTTCTTACACATATATATTCCGTTCTTACACATATATATTCCGTTCTTACGCATATATATTCAGTTCTAACACTTATATATTCATTTCTTACGCATATATATTCAGATCTTACGCATATATATTCAGTTCTTACGCACATATATTCATTTCTTACACATATATATTCCGTACTTACACATATATATTCCGTTCTTACACATATATATTCAGTTCTTACACATATATATTCATTTCTTACGCATATATATTCAATTCTTAAGCATATATATTCAGTTCTTACGCATATATATTCATTTCTTACCCATATATATTCCGTACTTACACATATATATTCCGTTCTTACACATATATATTCCGCTCTTACACGTACATATTCCGTTCTTACACGTACATATTCCATTCTTACACATATATATTCCGTTCTTACACATATATATTCCGTTCTTGCGCATATATATTCAGTTATTACACATATATATTCAGTTCTTACAGATATATATTCAGTTCTTACGCATATATATTTAGTTCTTACACATATATATTTAGTTCTTACGCATATATATTCAGTTCTTACACATATATGTTCAGTTCTTACACATATATTCAGTTCTTACAAATATATATTCCGTTCTTACGCATATATATTCAGTTCTTACGCATATAATCAGTTCTTACGCATATTTATTCAGTTCTTACACATATATATTCAGTTCTTATACATATATATTCCGTTCTTACGCATATATATTCAGTTCCAACAAATGTATATTCAGTTCTTACACATATATATTCAGTTCTTACACATATATATTCAGTTCTTACACATATATATTCAGTTTTTACACATATATTTTCAGTTCTTACGCATTTATATTCAGTTCTTACACATATATATTCAGTTCTTACACATATATATTCAGTTCTTACGCACATATTCAGTTCTTACACATATATATTTCGTTCTTACACATATATATTCATTTCTTACACATATATATTCAGTTCTTACACATATATATTCAGTTCTTACGCATATATATTCCGTTCTTACGCATATATATTCCGATCTTACGCACATATATTCCGTTCTTACGCATATATATTCAGTTCTTACACATATATATTCAGTTCTTACACCTATATATTCAGTTCTTACGCATATATATTCAGTTCTTACACATATATATTCAGTTTTTACACATATATTTTCAGTTCTTACACACATTTATTCAGATCTTACACAGATATATTCAGTTCTTACACATATATATTCCTTTCTAACGCATATATATTCAGTTCTTACACATATATATTCAGTTCTTACACATATATATTCAGTTCTTACGCATATATATTCCGTTCTTATGCATATATATTCCGTTCTTACACATATATATTCAGTTCTTACTCATATATATTCCGTTCTTACGCATATATATTCCGTTCTTACACATATATATTCAGTTCTAACACATATATATTCAGTTCTTACACATATATATTCAGTTCTTACACATATATATTCAGTTCTTACCCATATATATTCCGTTCTTACACGTTCATATTCCGTTCTTACACATATATATTCCGTTCTTACACGTACATATTCAGTTCTTACGCATATATATTTAGTTCTTACACATATATATTCAGTTCTTACACATATATATTCAGTTCTTACACATATATATTCAGTTCTTACACATATATTCCTGAATATATATGTGTAAGAACTGAATATATATGCGTCAGAACGGAATATATATGTATATGTGTAATATATATGTGTAAGAACTGAATATATATGCGTAAGAACTGAATATATGTGTAAGAACTGAATATATATGTTTAAGAACTGAATATATATGTGGAAGAACTGAATATATATGTGTAAGCACGGAATATATTTGCGTTAGAACTGAATATATGCGTAAGAACTGAATATATGCGTAAAAACGGAATATATATGCGTAAGAACGGAATATATATGCGTAAGAACGGAATATATATGGGTAAGAACTGAATATATATGTGTAAGAACTGAATATATAAGTGTAAGAACTGAATATATATGTGTTAGAACTGAATATATATGTGTAAGAACGGAATATATATGCGTAAGAACGGAATATATATGAGTAAGAACTGAATATATATGTGTAAGAACGGAATATATATGCGTAAGAACGGAATATATATGAGTAAGAACTGAATATATATGTGTAAGAACTGAATATATATGCGTAAGAACGGAATATATATGTGTAAGAAATGAATATATATGTGTAAGAACTGAATAAATGTGTGTAAGAACTGAATATATATGTGTAAGAACTGAATATATATGTGTAAGAACTGAATATATATGCGTAAGAACGGAATATATATGTGTAAGAACTGAATATATATGCGTAAGAACGGAATATATGCCTAAGAACGGAATATATATGAGTAAGAATGGAATATATATGTGTAAGAACTGAATATATATGCGTAGGAACTGAATAGATATGTGTAAGAACTGAATATATATGCGTAAGAACGGAATATATATTTGTAAGAACTGAATATATATGTGTAAGAACTGAATATATATGTGTAAGAACTGAATATATATGTGTAAGAACTGAATATATATTAATAAGAACTGAATATATATGTGTAAGAACTGAATATATGCGTAAGAACGGAATATATATGTGTAAGACCTGAATATATATGTGTAAGAACTGATTATATATGTGTAAGAACTGAATATATATGTGTAAGAACTGAATATATATGTGTAAGAACTTAATATATATGTGTAAGAACGGAATATATATGTGTAAGAACTGAATATATATGCGTAAGAACAGAATAAATGTGCGTAAGAACGGAATATATATGCGTAAGAACGGAATATAAATGCGTAAGAACTGAATATATATGTGTAAGAACTGAATATATATGTGTAAAAACTGAATATATATGTGTAAGAACTGAATATATATGTGTAAGAACGGAATATATATGCGTAAGAATGTAATATATATGTGTAAGAACTGAATATATATGTGTAAGGACTGAATATATATCTGTAAGAACTGAATATATATGTGTAAGAACTGATATATATGCGTAAGATCGGAATATATATGCGTAAGAACGGAATATATATGCGTAAGACCTGAATATATATGTGTAAGAACTGAATATATATGTGTAAGAACGAAATATATATGTGTAAGAACTGAATATATATGCGTAAGAACTGAATATATATGTGTAAGAGCTGAAAATATATGTGTAAGAACTGCATATATATGTGTAAAAACTGAATATATATGTGTAAGAACGGAATATATTTGCGTAAGAATGGAATATATATGCGTAAGAACTGAATATATGCGTAAGAACTGAATATATATGCGTAAGAACGGAATATATATTTGTAAGAACTGAATATATATGTGTAAGAACTGAATATATATGTGTAAGAACTGAATATATATGTGTAAGAAATGAATATATATGTGTAAGAACTGAATATATATGTGTAAGAACTGAATATATATGTGTAAGAACGGAGTATATATGCCTAAGAACTGAATATATGCGTAAGAACTGAATATATGCGTAAAAACGGAATATATATGCGTAAGAACGGAATATATATGAGTAAGAACGGAATATATATGGGTAAGAACTGAATATATATGTGTAAGAACTGAATATCTATGTGTTAGAACTGAATATATATGTGTAAGAACGGAATATATATGCGTAAGAACGGAATATATATGAGTAAGAACTGAATATATATGTGTAAGAACGGAATATATATGCGTAAGAACGGAATATATATGGGTAAGAACTGAATATATATGTGTAAGAACTGAATATATATGTGTAAGAACTGAATATATATGCGTACGAATGGAATATATGTGCGTAAGAACGGAATATATATGCGTAAGAACGGAATATATATGCGTAAGAACTGAATATATATGTGTAAGAACTGAATATATATGTGTAAGAATTGAATAAATGTGTGTAAGAACTGAATATATATGTGTAAGAACTGAATATATATGTGTAAGAACTGAATATATATGCGTAAGAACGGAATATATATGTGTAAGAACTGAATATATATGCGTAAGAACGGAATATATGCCTAAGAAAGGAATATATATGAGTAATAATGGAATATATATTTGTAAGAACTGAATATATATGCGTAGGAACTGAATAGATATGTGTAAGAACTGAATATATATGCGTAAGAACGGAATATATATTTGTAAGAACTGAATATATATGTGTAAGAACTGAATATATATGTGTAAGAACTGAATATATATGTGTAAGAACTGAATATATATTAATAAGAACTGAATATATATGTGTAAGAACTGAATATATGCGTAAGAACGGAATATATATGTGTAAGAACTGAATATATATGTGTAAGAACTGATTATATATGTGTAAGAACTGAAAATATATGTGTAAGAACTGAATATATATGTGTAAGAACTTAATATATATGTGTAAGAACGGAATATATATGTGTAAGAACTGAATATATATGCGTAAGAACAGAATATATGTGCGTAAGAACGGAATATATATGCGTAAGAACGGAATATATATGCGTAAGAACTGAATATATATGTGTAAGAACTGAATATATATGTGTAAAAACTGAATATATATGTGTAAGAACTGAATATATATGTGTAAGAACGGAATATATATGCGTAAGAATGTAATATATATGTGTAAGAACTGAATATATATGTGTAAGGACTGAATATATATCTGTAAGAACTGAATATATATGTGTAAGAACTGATATATATGCGTAAGATCGGAATATATATGCGTAAGAACGGAATATATATGCGTAAGACCTGAATATATATGTGTAAGAACTGAATATATATGTGTAAGAACGAAATATATATGTGTAAGAACTGAATATATATGCGTAAGAACTGAATATATATGTGTAAGAGCTGAAAATATATGTGTAAGAACTGCATATATATGTGTAAAAACTGAATATATATGTGTAAGAACGGAATATATTTGCGTAAGAATGGAATATATATGCGTAAGAACTGAATATATGCGTAAGAACTGAATATATATGCGTAAGAACGGAATATATATTTGTAAGAACTGAATATATATGTGTAAGAACTGAATATATATGTGTAAGAACTGAATATATATGTGTAAGAACTGAATATATATGTGTAAGAACTGAATATATATGTGTAAGAACTGAATATATATGTGTAAGAACGGAGTATATATGCCTAAGAACTGAATATATGCCTAAGAACGGAATATATGCGTAAAAACGGAATATATATGCGTAAGAACGGAATATATATGCGTAAGAACGGAATATATATGGGTAAGAACTGAATATATATGTGTAAGAACTGAATATCTATGTGTTAGAACTGAATATATATGTGTAAGAACGGAATATATATGCGTAAGAACGGAATATATATGAGTAAGAACTGAATATATATGTGTAAGAACGGAATATATATGCGTAAGAACGGAATATATATGGGTAAGAACTGAATATATATGTGTAAGAACTGAATATATATGTGTAAGAACTGAATATATATGCGTACGAACGGAATATATGTGCGTAAGAACGGAATATATATGCGTAAGAACGGAATATATATGCGTAAGAACTGAATATATATGTGTAAGAACTGAATATATATGTGTAAGAACTGAATATATATGCCTAAGGACTGAATATATATGCGTAAGAACGGAATATATATGCGTAAGAACTGAATATAGATGTGTAAGAACTGATTATATATGTGTAAGAACTGAATATATATGTGTAAGAACTGAATATATATGCGTAAGAACTGAATATATATGTGTAAGAACTGAATATATATGTGTAAGAACGGAATATATATGCGTAAGAACGGAATATATATGGGTAAGAACTGAATATATATGTGTAAGAACTGAATATATATGTGTAAGAACTGAATATATATGTGTAAAAACTGAATATATATTAATAAGAACTGAATATATATGTGTAAAAAACTGAATATATGCGTAAGAACTGAATATATATGTGTAAGAACGGAATATATATGTGTAAGAAATGAATATATATGTGTAAGAACTGAATATATATGTGTAATAACGGAATATATATGTGTAAGAACTGAATATATATGCGTAAGAACGGAATATATATGCCTAAGAACTGAATATATATGAGTAAGAACGGAATATATATGCTTAAGAACGGAATATATATGCATAAGAACTGAATATATATGCGTAAGAACTGAATATATATGCCTAAGGACTGAATATATATGCGTAAGAACGGAATATATATGCGTAAGAACGGAATATATATGCGTAAGAACGGAATATATAAGTGTAAGAACTGAATATATATGCGTAAGAACGGAATATATATGCGTAAGAACGGAATATATATGCTTAAGAACTGAATATATATGCGTAAGAACTAAATATATATGTGTAAGAACTGAATATATATGTGTAAGAACTGAACATATATGCGTAAAAACTGAAAATATATGCGTAAGAACTGAATATATGCGTAAAAACGGAATTTATATGCGTAAGAATGGAATATATATGTGTAAGAACTAAATATATATGTGTAAGAACTGAATATATATGTGTAAGAACTGAATATATATGTGTAAGAACCTGAATATATATGCGTCAGAACGGAATATATATGTGTAAGAACTGAGTATATATGTGTAAGAACTGAATATATATGTGTAAGAACTGAATAAAATAAGCGTAAGAGCTGAATATATGCGTAAGAACTGAATATATATGCTTAAGAACGGAATATATATTTGTAAGAACTGAATATATGTGTAAGAACTGAATATATATGTTTAAGAACTGAATATATATGTGGAAGAACTGAATATATATGTGTAAGCACGGAGTATATTTGCGTTAGTACTGAATATATGCGTAAAGAACTGAATATATGCGTAAAAACGGAATATATATGCGTAAGAACGGAATATATATGCGTAAGAACGGAATATATATGGGTAAGAAACTGAATATATATGTGTAAGAACTGAATATATAAGTGTAAGAACTGAATATATAATGTTGTAAGAACTGAAATATATATGTGTAAGAACGAAATATATATGCGTAAGAACGGAATATATATGAGTAAGAAACTGAATATATAAGTGTAAGAACGGAATATATATGCGTAAGAACGGAATATATATGAGTAAGAACTGAATATATATGTGTAAGAACGGAATATATATGCGTAAGAACGGAATATATATGTGTAAGAAATGAATATATATGTGTAAGAACTGAATAAATGTGTGTAAGAACTGAATATATATGTGTAAGAACTGAATATATATGTGTAAGAACTGAATATATATGCGTAAGAACGGAATATATATGTGTAAGAACTGAATATATATGCGTAAGAACGGAATATATGCCTAAGAACGGAATATATATGAGTAAGAATGGAATATATATGGGTAAGAACTGAATATATATGCGTAGTAACTGAATAGATATGTGTAAGAACTGAATATATATGCGTAAGAACGGAATATATATTTGTAAGAACTGAATATATATTTGTAAGAACTGAATATATATGTGTAAGAACTGAATATATATGTGTAAGAACTGAATATATATTAATAAAGAACTGAATATATATGTGTAAGAATTGAATATATGCGTAAGAACAGGAATATATATGTGTAAGAACTAAATATATATGTGTAAGAACTGATTATATTATGTGTAAGAACTGAATATATATGTGTAAGAACTGAATATATATGTGTAAGAACTTAATATATATGTGTAAGAACGGAATATATATGTGTAAGAACTGAATATATATGCGTAAGAACAGAATATATGTGCGTAAGAACGGAATATATATGCGTAAGAACGGAATATATATGCGTAAGAACCTGAATATATATGTGTAAGAACTGAATATATATGTGTAAAAAACTGAATATATAATGTGTAAGAACTGAATATATATGTGTAAGAACGGAATATATATATGCGTAAGAATGTAATATATATGTGTAAGAACTGAATATATATGTGTAAGGACTGAATATATATCTGTAAGAACTGAATATATATGTGTAAGAACTGATAGATATGCGTAAGATCGGAATATATATGCGTAAGAACGGAATATATATGCGTAAGACCTGAAATATATATGTGTAAGAACTGAATATATATGTGTAAGAACTGAATATATATGTGTAAGAACGAAATATATATGTGTAAGAAACTGAATATATATGCGTAAGAACTGAATATATATGTGTAAGAGCTAAAAATATATGTGTAAGAACTGCATATATATGTGTAAAAAACTGAATATATATGTGTAAGAACGGAATATATTTGCGTAAGAATGGAATATATATGCGTAAGAACTGAATATATGCTTAAGAACTGAATATATATGCGTAAGAACGGAATATATATTTGTAAGAACTGAATATATATGTGTAAGAACTGAATATATATGTGTAAGAACTGAAATATATATGTGTAAGAACTGAATATATATATGTGTAAGAACTGAATATATATGTGTAAGAACTGAATATATATGTGTAAGAACGGAGTATATATGCGTAAGAACTGAATATATGCATAAGAACTGAATATATGCGTAAAAACGGAATATATATGCGTAAGAACGGAATATATATGCGTAAGAACGGAATATATATGGGTAAGAACTGAATATATATGTGTAAGAACTGAATATCTATGTGTTAGAACTGAATATATATGTGTAAGAACGGAATATATATGCGTAAGAACGGAATATCTATGAGTAAGAAACTGAACTATATATGTGTAAGAACGGAATATATATGCGTAAGAACGGAATATATATGGGTAAGAACTGAAAATATATGTGTAAGAACTGCATATATGTGTAAGAACTGAATATATACGCGTAACGAACGGAATATATGTGCGTAAAAACGGAATATATATGCGTAAGAACGGAATATATATGCGTAAGAACTGAATATTTATGTGTAAGAACTGAATATATATGTGTAAGAACTGAATATATATGTGTAAGAACTGAATATATATGTGTAAGAACGGAATATATATGCGTAAGAATGTAATATATATGTGTAAGAACTGAATATATATGTGTAAGGACTGAATATATATCTGTAAGAACTGAATATATATGCGTAAGAACTGAATATATATGCGTAAGATCGGAATATATATGAGTAAGAACGGAATATATATGTGTAAGAACTGAATATATATGTGTAAGAACTGAATATATATGTGTAAGAACTGAATATATATGTGTAAGAACGAAATATATATGTGTAAAGAACTGAATATATATGCGTAAGAACTGAATATATATGTGTAAGAACTGAAAATATATGTGTAAGAACTGAATATATATGTGTAAGAACTGAATATATGTGTAAGAACTTAATATATATGTGTAAGAATGGAATATATATGTGTAAGAATTGAATATATATGCGTAAGAACGGAATATATGTGCGTAAGAACGGAATATATACGTGTTAGAACTGAATATATATGTGTAAGAACTGAATATATATGTGTAAGAACGGAGTATATATGCGTAAGAACTGAATATATGCGTAAGAACTGAATATATGCGTAAAAACGGAATATATATGCGTAAGAACCGAATATATATGCGTAAGAACGGAATATATATGGGTAAGAACTGAAACATATATGTGTAAGAACTGAATATATATGTGTAAGTACTGAATATATATGTGTAAGAACGGAATATAAATGCGTAAGAACGGAATATATATTTGTAAGAACTGAAAATATATGTGTAAGAACTGAATATATATGTGTAAGAACTGAATATATATGTGTAAGAACTGAATATATATGCGTAAGAACGTAATATATATGTGTAAGAACTGAATATATGTGTAAGAACTGAATATATATGTGTAAGAACTGAAATATATATGTGTAAGAACTGAATATATATGCGTAATAACTGAATATATATGTGTAAGAACTGAATATATAAGTGTAAGAACTGAATATATATGCGTAAGAAACTGAATATATTCGGATGTAACTGAATATATATGCGTAAGAACGGAATATATATTTGTAAGAACTGAATATATATGTGTAAGAAACTGATTATATATGTGTAAGAACTGAATATATATGTGTAAGAACTAAATATATATGTGTAAGAACTTAATATATATGTGTAAGAACGGAATATATATGTGTAAGAACTGAATAATATATGCGTAAGAACGGAATATATGTGCGTAAGATCGGAATATATATGCGTAAGAACGGAATATATATGCGTAAGAACTCAATATATATGTGTAAGAACTGAATATATATGTGTAAGAAATGAATATATATGTGTAAGAATGAAATATATATGTGTAAGAACTGAATATGTGCGTAAGAACTGAATATATATGTGTAAGAAACTGAAATATATATGTGTAAAGAACTGAATATAAATGCGTAAGAACTGAAAATATATGTGTAAAAAACTGAATATATATGTGTAAGAACTGAATATATATGTGTAAGAACTGAATATATATGTGTAAGAACTGAATATATATTTGTTCGAAACTGAATATATATGCGTAAGAACGGAATATATATGTGCTAAGAACTGAATATATATGTGTAAGAACGGAATATATATGCGTAAGAATGGTATATATATGTGTAAGAACTGAATATATATGCGTAGGAACTGAATAGATATGTGTAAGAACTGAATATATATGCGTAAGAACGGAATATATATTTGTAAGAACTGAATATATATGTGTTAAGAACTGAATATATATGTGTAAGAACTGAATATATATATGTAAGAACTGAATATATAATTAATAAGAAACTGAATATATATGTGTAAGAACTGAATATATGCGTAAGAACGGAAATATATATGTGTAAGAACTGAAATATATATGTGTAAGAACTGATTATATATGTGTAAGAACTGAATATATTTGTAAGAACTGAATATAATATGTGTAAGAAATGAATATATAAGTGTAAGAACGGAAATATATAGTGTAAGAACTGAATATATATGCGTAAGAACAGAATATAAGTGCGTAAGAACGGAATATATATGCGTAAGAACGGAATATATATGCGTAAGCAACTGAATATATATTGTAAAACTGACTATAATATGTGTAAAAACGGAAATATATGATTAAGAACAGAAATAATATATGTGTAAGAACTGAATATATCAATGCTTAAGAATTAAATAAATATGAACAGAACTAATAAATATGAGTAAAGACTGAAATATAATCTGAAAACAATCACATATATTAAAGAACTACATATATACTATCGAACAATCGGAACTATAATACTCGAATTACAGAACACTCAC
This sequence comes from Cyrtodaria siliqua, assembly GCA_037043455.1. Classification (NCBI taxonomy): domain Eukaryota; kingdom Metazoa; phylum Mollusca; class Bivalvia; order Adapedonta; family Hiatellidae; genus Cyrtodaria; species Cyrtodaria siliqua. The sequence goes on along the minus strand of JAWPHD010022591.1, from coordinate 7,872 downwards.
ATCTAACGCACATCAACATTTAACAAAAAAACATCATCATAAACAACACTGACTAACATCAATACTGAAATATAACTATGCACTTCAAAACACATCTACACTCATACAAGAATAATAAGATATAATCACTAATCAATAATGACAATATAACCTTTAACACTCAACACAACAATATCAATAACTCAAACTAGTAACACCCACATAACTCCAATAACTCAGTAATAACATACACTACATACTAACACACATACTACCTCATCCCACCAAAACACATAAACGAAATAACTCTACCAACACATATAAATACCTCATAAACACAATATACACTCCACTGCCAAAAACTATACTAAAGAACCTACACACATCTACTCACATCAACAAATATACCTCTCAACTCAATAATTAACTCCATAAACACTTAAAAACCCAATCTACTAAATGTACATCAATTCCAAACTAAATATATTAATCTTACATCAAATCTAACACATACATACTACAAAGCTACAGAACACACAATCTACAACATCCTACAACACAACAATTGAACCTAATACAATAATAAAATATACCTACACATCTAAACACATATTACACCTCACCAACCACTAACATATACCTCATAACACAAAACTAACTCCATCCATTAACACATATACTCTCACATCAACAACATATACAACTCCATCAAACAACAAATATACTCATCCTACCATCCACAAATATACCTCACACTCCACATCAACCCAAAACATCACACCTAGAATAACTAAATACTCTCACATTTCTCCAACCACAAACACTAAACCACCCACAACACAACCTAATAACTCCACAACAATCCTACACACACAACACACAAACTAAACAACCAACAAACACACACCTAAAAACCACAACACACAAACTAAAACCCCACACAACAACCACAACCCCTAACACACACAATACAACACACTCAACCAACAAAAACTAAACCAACTAACCTCAATACAACACCTAATAACTCACACACAACTAACAAACTCCACAACTACAAACTCCAAACCCAAACCTCAACCACACAAAACCTAAAACCCACACAAACCAACTAATAAACCCCCACACAACCTCTAACTAACCCACCAAAACAAACAAACTATCAACACCTCAAAATATCACAACATACAAACTCACAAACAAACCTACAACCCACCACAATCAACACATAATAACATACCAACTCCTAACCAATCACCAAACTACAAATCATACTAAAACTCCAACAAAATAAACTACCTTCAACACTTAACACTATAATTACACCTATCACTATACACATACAAACATCACACCAAACTAAACCTTCCTAAACTAACGCAATCAACCTCTTACAATACCATAAACATCTACACATATACTCACACTACAACATAACACCACTCCAAACACAAATACACATAAACCAATACTCATACACAAACCTAACTAATACGATCAACCAAACAACTACACCTCATAACTAACAATAATCCAACTTACCATAACAACTACCTAACCCAAACAACTATATCAACTAACAATCAACCTTCATAACAACAAATCATATATCAACGTAACTTACGCACAATATCACGTTCTAACGACATATAATATCCACGAATCCTTACGCAAACATATCACTCTATACACATAAAATATACAATCTAACCCAATATAATTCAGTCTTCCACAATATATCTAATTCGTAACAACACAATATATTATTACATTCTACGCAAATAAATACCGATCAAACCACTAAATCAATCAGTACTAACACACATATATATACCTATTTACACAACTATTATATTCAGTTCTTTACACATAACAATACAATACTACGCATCATATAGCTACGAGACATATATATTCCGTACTTACGCACATATAATATCTCTACGCATATATATCAAGTTCTTAACACATATATATTACCGTTCTTACACATAATATTCAGTTCTTACACATATATATACAGTTCTTACACAAATATAATTCAGTTCTTACACATATATAATCAGTTCTTAACACCATATATATTCAGTTCTTACACACATATATATTCCGTTCTAACGCATATATATCAGTTCTTACACAATAATATACTTCAGTTCTTATTAATATATATTCAGTTCTTACATATCTATATTCAGTTCTTACACATATATATACAGTCTCTACACATATATATTCAGTTCTTACAAATATATATTCCGTTCTTACGCATATATATTCAGTTCTTACACATATCTACTTCAGTTCCTACGCATATATATTCAGTTCTTACACATATATATACCATTCTTACGCATATATATTCCGTTCTTACACATATATATTCAGATTCTTACACATATATATTCCGTTCTTACGCATATATATTCACAGTTCGAACAAATATATATTCAGTTCTTTACACATATATATTCACGTTACTTACACATATATATTCAGTTCTGTACACATATACTATTCAGTTTTTACACACATATATTTTCAGTTCTTACGCATTTATATTCAGTCCTTACACATATATATTCAGTTCTTACACATATATATTCAGTTCTTACGCACCATATTCAGTTCTTACACATATATATTTCATTCTATACACAATATATATTCATTTCTCTTACACATATATATTCAGTTCTTACAACATATATATTGAGTTCTTACGCATATATATTCCGTTCTTACGCATATATATTCCTGATCTTACGCACATATATTCCGTTCTTACGCATATATATTCAGTTCTTACACATATATATTCCGTTCTTAACCACATATATATTAAGTTCTTACACATATATACTTTAGTTCTTACACATATATATTCAGTTCTTACACATATATAATCAGTTCTTACACATATATATTCAGTTCTTACAAATATATATTCCCGTTCTTACGCATATATATTCAGTTACTCCGAATATATTCAGTTCTTACGCATATATATTCAGTTCTTACACTTATATATTCAGTTCTCTACACATATATATTCAGTTATTACGCATATATATTCAGTTCTTACACATATATATTCAGTTCTTACACATATATATTCAGTTCTTACACATATATTCAGTTCTTACACATATATATTACGTTCTTACGCATATATATTCAGTTCTTACACATATATATTCAGTTCTTACACATATATATTCAGTTCTTACACATATATTTTTCAGTTCTTACAAATATATATTCCGTTCTTACGCATTTATATTCCGTTCTTACACATATATATTCAGTAACTTACACATATATATTCAGTTCTTACACATATATGTTCAGTTCTTACCCATATATATATCCGTTCTTACGCATATATATTCGGTTCTTACGCATATATATTCCGTTTTTACGCATATATTCAGTTCTTACGCATATATTCAGTTCTTACGCATATATACTCCGTTCTTACACATATATATTCAGTTCTTACACATATATATTCAGTTCTAACACGTATATATTCCGTTCTTACGCACATATATTCCGTTCTTACGCATATATATTCAATTCTTACACATATATATTCCATTCTTACACATATATATTAAGTTCTTACACATATATTCAGTTCTTACACATATATATTCAGTTCTTACACATATATTTTCAGTTCTTACACATATATATTCAGTTCTTACGCATATATATTCAGTTCTTACACATATATATTTCGTTCTTAACACATATATATTTCAGTTCTTACACATATATATTCAGTTCTTACACATATATATTCAGTTCTTACACATATATATTCCGTTCTTACTCATATATATTCCGATCTTTACGCATATATATTCAGTTCTTACGCATATATATTCAGTTCTTACAGATATATATTCAGTCCTTACACATATATATTCAGTTCTTACACATATATATTACATTCTTACGCATATATATTCCGTTCTTACACAATATATATTCAGTTCTTACACATATATATTCAGTTCTTACACATATATATTCAGTTCTTACACATAAATATTCAGTTCTTACGCATATATATTCCGTTCTTACGCATATATATTCCGTTTTTACGCACATATATTCCGTTCGTACGCGTATATATTCAGTTTCTTAACACATATATGCAGTTCTTACACATATATTTTCAGTTCTATACCACATATATATTCCGTTCTTACGCATATATATTCCGTTCTTACACATATATATTCAGTTCTTACTCATAGATATTCCGTTCTTACGCATATATATTCCGTTCTTACACATATATATTCAGTTCTAACACATAGATATTCAGTTCTTACACATATATATCAGTTCTTACCCATATATATTCCGTTCTTACGCATATATATTCCGTTCTTACGCATATATATTCCGTTTTTTACGCATATATTCAGTTCTTATGCATATATTCAGTTCTTACGCATATATACTCCGTTCTTACACATATATATTCAGTTCTTTACACATATATATTCAGTTCTTACACATATATATTCAGTTCTTACACATATATATTCAGTTCTTACACATATATATTCAGTTCTTACACATATATATTCAGTTCTTACAAATATATATTCCGTTCTTACGCATATATATTCAGTTCTTAAGCATATATTCAGTTCTTACGCATATATATTCCATTCTTACGCAAATATATTCCGTTCTTACACATATATATTCAGTTTTTACACATATATATGCAGTTCTTACACATATATTTTTAGCTCTTACACATATATATTCAGTTCTTACGCATATATATTCAGTTTCTTACACATATATATTTCGTTCCTTACACATATATATTCAGTTCTTACACATATATATTCAGTTCTTACACATATATATTCAGGTCTTACGCATATATATTCCGTTCTTACGCATATATATTCCGATCTTACGCATATCTATCAGTTCTTACACATATATATTCAGTTCTTACAGATATATATTCAGTCCTTACACATATATATTCAGTTCTTACACAATATATACTTACATTCTTACGCATATATATTCCGTCTTCTCTTACACATATATATTCAGTTCTTACACATATATATTCAGTTTTTACACATATATATTCAGTTCTTAGCACATATATATTCAGTTCTTACGCATATATATTCCGTTCTTACGCATATATATTCCGTTCTTACGCACATATATTCTGTTCTTACGCATATATATTCAGTTCTTACACATATATATTCCGTTCTTACACAATATATATTAAGTTCTTACACATATATATTCAGTTCTTACACATATATATTCAGTTCTTACACATATATAATCAGTTCTTACACATATATATTTAGTTCTTACACATATATATTCCGTTCTTACGCATATATTCAATTCTTACACATATATATTCAGTTCTTATTAATATATATTCAGTTCTTACACATATATATTCAGTTCCTTACACATATATATTCAGTTCTTACAAATATATATTCAGTTCTTACAAATATATATTCCGTTCTTTACGCATATATATTCAGTTCTTACACATATCTATTCAGTTACTACGCATATATATTCAGTTCTTACCCATATATATTCCATTCTTACTCATATATATTCCGTTCTTAGGCATATATTACCGTTCTTACGCATATATATTTCAGTTCTTACACATATATATTCCGTTCTTACGCATATATATTCAGTTCTTACACATATATATTCAGTTCTTACACATATATATTCAGTTCTACTACACACATTTATTCAGTTCTTACACATATATATTCATTTCTTACACATATATATTCCGTTCTTACGCATATATATTCCGTTCTTACACATATATATTCAGTTCTTACTCATATATATTCCGTTCTTACGCATATATATTCCGTTCTTACACTTATATATTCAGTTCATTACTCCATATATATTCCGTTCTTACGCATATATATTTCGTTCTTACACACTATATATTCAGTTCTTACACATATATATTCAGTTCTTACACTTATATATTCAGTTCTTTACACACATATATATTCAGTTCTTACCCATATATATTCCGTTCTTACGCATATATATTCCGTTCTTACGCATATATATTCCGTTTTTACGCATATATTCAGTTCTTACGCATATATTCAGTACTAACGCAAATATACTCCGTGCTTACACATATATATTCAGTTCTCTCCACATATATATTCAGTTCTTAAACATATATATTCAGTTCTTACACATATATTCAGTTCTTACAAATATATATTCCGTTCTTAAGCATATATATTCAGTTCTTACGCATATATTCAGCTCTTACGCTTATTTATTCAGTTCTCTACACATATATATCAGTTCTTACACATATATACTCAGTTCTTACACATATATATTCCGTTCTGACGCATATATATTCAGTTCTTACACATATATATTCAGTTCTTAACACATATATATTCAGTTCTTACACATATATATTTAGTTCTTACACATATATATTCCATTCTTACGCATATAAATTCCGTTTTTACGCATATATTCAGTTCTTACGCATATATTTTCAGTTTTTACGCATATATGTTCAGTTCTTACACATATATATTCAGTTCTTACACATATATATTTAGTTCTTACGCATATATATTCAGTTCTTAAGCATATATATTCCGTTCTTACGCATATATATTCCGTTCTTACGCATATATATTCAGTTCTTACACTTATATATTCCGTTCGTTCTTACGCATATATATTCCGTTCTTACGCATATATATTCCGTTCTTACGCATATATATTCAGTCCTTAGGCATATATATTCAGTTCTTACGCATATATATTCAGTTCTTATGCATATATATTCCGTCTTAAGCATATATATTCCGTTCTTACTCATATATATTCAGTTCTTAGGCATATATATTCCGTTCTTACGCATATATATTCAGTTCTTAACACATATATATTCCGTTATTACACATATATATTCAGTTCTTACACATATATATTCATTTCTTACACATATATATTCCGTTCTTACACATATATATTCAGTTCTTACGCATATATTCAGTTTTTACACATATATATTCAGTTCTTATTAATATATATTCAGTTTTTACACATATATATTCAGTTCTTCTACACATATATATTCAGTTCTTAACACATATATATTCAGTTCTTACCACATATATATTCCGTTCTTACGCATATATATTCCGTTCTTACACATATATATTCAGTTCTTTACACATATATATTCAGTTCTTACGCATATATATTCAGTTCTTACACATATATATTCAGTTCTTACACATATATAATCAGTTCTTACACATCTATATTCAAGTTCTTACGCATATATATTCCGTTCTTACGCATATATATTCAGTCCTTAGGCATATATATTCAGTTCTTACACATATATATTCAGTTCTTACACATATATATTCAGTTCTTACGCATATATATTCCGTTCTTACGCATATATATTCCGTTCTTACGCACATATATTCCGTTCGTACGCATATATATTCAGTTCTTTACACATATATATTCAGTTCTTACACTATATATTCAGTTCTTACCCATATATATTCCGTTCTTACGCATATATATTCCGTTCTTACACATATATATTCAGTTCTTACTCATATATATTCCGTTCTTACGCATATATATTCCGTTCTTAACACATATATATTCAGTTCTAACACATAGATATTCAGTTCTTACACATATATATTCAGTTCTTACCCATATATATTCCGTTCTTACGCATATATATTCCGTTCTTACGCATATAATATTCCGTTTTTACGCATATATTCCGTTCTTAGGCATATATTCAGTTCTTAGGCATATATA
>JAWPHD010022590.1:0-24629 GCA_037043455.1 Cyrtodaria siliqua | reverse complement strand
AATATATATGCGTAAGAACGGAATATATATGCGTAAGAACGGAATATATATGCGTAAGAACGGAATATATATGCGTAAGAACGGAATATATATGTGTAAGAACTGAATATATATGTGTAAGAACGGAATATATATGCGTAAGAACTGAATATATATGCGAAAGAACTGAATATATATGCGTAAGAACTGAATATATATGCGTAAGAACGGAATATATATGTGTAAGAACTAAATATATATGAATCAGAACTGAATATATATGTGTAAGAACTGAATATATATGCGTAAGAACTGAATATATATGTGTAACAACTGAATATATATGCGTAAAAACTGAAAATCAATCCGTAAGAACTGAATATATGCGTAAGAACTGAATATATATGCGTAAAAACTAAATATATATGCGTAAGAACGGAATATATGCGTAAGAACTGAATATATATATGTAAGAACTGAATATATATGTGTAAGAACTGTATATATATGTGTAAGAACGGAATATATATGTGTAAGAACTGAATATATGCGTAAAAACGGAATATATATGCGTAAGAACGGAATATATAAGCGTAAGAACTGAATATATATGTGTAAGAATTGAATATATATGCGTAAGAACTGAATATAAATGTGTAAGAACTGAATATATATGCGTAAGAACTGAATATATTCCTAAGAACTGAATATATATGCGTAAGAACGGAATATATGCGTAAGAGCTGATTATATGTGTGTAAGAACTGAATATATATGTGTAAGAACGAATATATATTTGTAAGAACTGAATATATATGCGTAAGAACTGAATATATTCGTAAGAACTGAATATATATGCGTAAGAACCGAATAGATATGCGTAAGAACGGAATATATATGCGTAAGAACGGAATATATATGCGTAAGAACGGAATATATATGCGTAAGAACGGAATATATATGTGTAAGAACTGAATATATATGTGTAAGAACGGAATATATATGCGTAAGAACTGAATATATATGCGAAAGAACTGAATATATTCGTAAGAACTGAATATATATGCGTAAGAACTGAATATATTCGTAAGAACTGTATATATATGTGTAAGAACTGAATGTATATACGTAAGAACTGAAAATATATGCGTAAGAACTGAATATATATGTGTAAGAACTGAATATATATGCGTAAGAACTGAATATATTCGAAAGAACTGAATATATATGCGTAAGAACTGAATATATTCGTAAGAACTGAATATATATGTGAAAGAACTGAATGTATATACGTCAGAACTGAACATATATGAGTAAGAACTGAATATATATGCGTAAGAACGGAATATATGCGTAAGAACTGAATATATATGCGTAAAAACTAAATATATATGCGTAAGAACGGAATATATATGCGTAAGAACGGAATATATGCGTAAGAACTGAATATATATGCGTAAAAACTAAATATATATGCGTAAGAACGGAATATATGCGTAAGAACTGAATATATATATGTAAGAACTGAATATATATGTGTAAGAACTGTATATATATGTGTAAGAACGGAATATATATGTGTAAGAACTGAATATATGCGTAAAAACGGAATATATATGCGTAAGAACGGAATATATAAGCGTAAGAACTGAATATATATGTGTAAGAATTGAATATATATGCGTAAGAACTGAATATATATGTGTAAGAACTGAATATATATGCGTAAGAACTGAATATATTCCTAAGAACTGAATAGATATGCGTAAGAACGGAATATATGCGTAAGAGCTGATTATATGTGTGTAAGAACTGAATATATATGTGTAAGAACGAATATATATTTGTAAGAACTGAATATATATGCGTAAGAACTGAATATATTCGGAAGAACTGAATATATATGCATAAGAACGGAATAGATATGCGTAAGAACGGAATATATATGCGTAAGAACGGAATATATATGCGTAAGAACGGAATATATATGCGTAAGAACGAAATATATATGTGTAAGAACTGAATATATATGTGTAAGAACGGAATATATATGCGTAAGAACTGAATATATATGCGAAAGAACTGAATATATTCGTAAGAACTGAATATATATGCGTAAGAACTGAATATATTCGTAAGAACTGTATATATATGTGTAAGAACTGAATGTATATACGTAAGAACTGAAAATATATGCGTAAGAACTGAATATATATGTGTAAGAACTGAATATATATGCGTAAGAACTGAATATATTCGAAAGAACTGAATATATATGCGTAAGAACTGAATATATTCGTAAGAACTGAATATATATGTGTAAGAACTGAATGTATATACGTCAGAACTGAACATATATGAGTAAGAACTGAATATATATGCGTAAGAACGGAATATATATATGCGTAAGAACGGAATATATATGCGTAAGAACGGAATATATATGCGTAAGAATGGAATATATATGCGTAAGAACGGAATATATATGTGTAAGAAATGAATATATATGTGTAAGAACTGAATATATATGCGTAAGAACGAAATATATATGCGTAAGAACGGAACATATATGCGTAAGAACTGAATATATATGTGTAAGAACTGAATATATTTGTGTAAGAACGGAATATATATGTGTAAGAACTGAATATATGTGTGTAAGAACTGAATATATATGCGTAAGAACGGAATATATATGCCTAAGAACGGAAATATATATGCGTAAGAACTGAATATATATGCGTAAGAACGGAATATATATGCGTAAGAACTGAATATATATGTGTAAGAACTGAATATATATGTGTAAGAACTGAATATATATGTGTAAGAACTGAATATATATATGTGTAAGAACTGAATATATATGCGTAAGAACGGAATATATATGCGTAAGAACGGAATATATATGCGTAAGCACGGAATATATATGCGTAAGAACGGAATATATATGCGTAAGAACGGAATATATATGCGTAAGTACTGAAAATATATGTGTAAGAACGGAATATATATGCGAAAGAATGGAATATATATGTGTAAGAACTGAATATATATGTGTAAGAACTGAGTATATATGTGTAAGAACTGAATATATATGCGTAAGAACGGAATATATATGTGTAAGAACTGAATATATATGTGTAAGTACTGAATATATATGTGTAAGAACTGAATATATATGCGTAAGAACTGAATATATATGTGTAAGAACGGAATATATATGCGTAAGAACTGAATATATATGTGTAAGAATTGAATATATATGCGTAAGAACTGAATATATATGTGTAAGAACTGAATATATATGCATAAGAACTGAATATATTCCTAAGAACTGAATATATATGCGTAAGAACGGAATATATGCGTAAGAGCTGATTATATGTGTGTAAGAACAGAATATATATGTGTAAGAACGAATATATATTTGTAAGGACTGAATATATATGCGTAAGAACTGAATATATTCGTAAGAACTGAATATATATGCGTAAGAACGGAATATATATGCGTAAGAACGAATATATATTTGTAGGAACTGAATATATATGCGTAAGAACTGAATATATTCGTAAGAACTGAATATATATGCGTAAGAACGGAATATATATGCGTAAAAACTAAATATATATGCGTAAGAACGGAATATATGCGTAAGAACTGAATATATATATGTAAGAACTGAATATATATGTGTAAGAACTGTATATATATGTGTAAGAACGGAATATATATGTGTAAGAACTGAATATATATGTGTAAGAACTGAATGTATATGCGTAAAAACTGAATATATATGCGTAAGAACTGAATATATATGCGTAAAAACTGAATATATATGCGTAAGAACTGAATATATATGCTTAAGAACGGAATATATATGCGTAACAACGGAATATATATGCGTAAGAATGGAATATATATGCGTAAGAACGGAATATATATGTGTAAGAAATAAATATATATGTGTAAGAACTGAATATATATGCGTAAGAACGGAATATATATGCGTAAGAACTGAATATATATGCGAAAGAACTGAATATGTATGCGTAAGAACGGAATATATATGCGTAAGAACTATATATATATGTGTAAGAAATGAATATATATGCGTAAGAACGGAATATATATGCGTAAGAACTGAATATATATGTGTAAGTACTGAATATATATGTGTAAGAACTGAATATATATCTGTGTAAGAACGGAATATATATGTGTAAGAACTGAATATATATGTGTAAGAACTGAATATATATGTGTAAGAACTGAATATATATGTGTAAGAACTGAATATATATGTGTAAGAACTGAATATATATGCGTAAGAACGGAATATATATGTGTAAGAACTGAATATATATGCGTAAGAACTGAATATATATGTGTAAGAAATGAATAAATATGCATAAGAACTGAATATATGCGTAAGAACTGAATATATATGCGTAAGAACGGAATATATATTTGTAAGAACTGAATATACATGTGTAAGAACAGAATATATATGCGTAAGAACGGAATATATATGTGTAATAACTGAATATATATGCGTAAGAACTGAATATATATGTGTAAGAACTGAATAAATATGCGTAAGAACTGAATATATGCGTAAGAACTGAATATATATGCGTAAGAACGGAATATATATTTGTAAGAACTGAATATATATGTGTAAGAACTGAATATATATGTGTAAGAACGGAATATATATGTGTAAGAACTTAATATATATGCGTAAGAATGGAATATATATGCCTAAGAACTGAATATATATGCGTAAGAACGGAATATATATTTGTAAGAACTGAATACATATGTGTAAGAACTGAATATATATGTGTAAGAACTGAATATATATGTGTAAGAACGGAATATATATGCGTAAGAACTGAATATATATGCGAAAGAACTGAATATATTCGTAAGAACTGAATATATATGCGAAAGAACTGAATATATTCGTAAGAACTGAATATATATGCGTAAGAACTGAATATATTCGTAAGAACTGTATATATATGTGTAAGAACGGAATATATATGCGTAAGAATGGAATATATATGCGTAAGAACGGAATATATATGTGTAAGAAATGAATATATATGTGTAAGAACTGAATATATATGCGTAAGAACGGAATATATATGCGTAAGAACGGAACATATATGCGTAAGAACTGAATATATATGTGTAAGAACTGAATATATTTGTGTAAGAACTGAATATATATGTGTAAGAACTGAATATATGTGTAAGAACTGAATATATATGTGTAAGAACTGAATATATGTGTGTAAGAACTGAATATATATGCGTAAGAACGGAATATATATGCCTAAGAACGGAAATATATATGCGTAAGAACTGAATATATATGCGTAAGAACGGAATATATATGCGTAAGAACTGAATATATATGTGTAAGAACTGAATATATATGTGTAAGAACTGAATATATATGTGTAAGAACTGAATATATATATGTGTAAGAACTGAATATATATGCGTAAGAACGGAATATATATGCGTAAGAACGGAATATATATGCGTAAGCACGGAATATATATGCGTAAGAACGGAATATATATGCGTAAGAACGGAATATATATGCGTAAGTACTGAAAATATATGTGTAAGAACGGAATATATATGCGAAAGAATGGAATATATATGTGTAAGAACTGAATATATATGTGTAAGAACTGAGTATATATGTGTAAGAACTGAATATATATGCGTAAGAACAGAATATATATGTGTAAGAACTGAATATATATGTGTAAGTACTAAATATAAATGTGTAAGAACTGAATATATATGCGTAAGAACTGAATATATATGTGTAAGAACGGAATATATATGCGTAAGAACTGAATATATATGTGTAAGAATTGAATATATATGCGTAAGAACTGAATATATATGTGTAAGAACTGAATATATATGCGTAAGAACTGAATATATTCCTAACAACTGAATATATATGCGTAAGAACGGAATATATGCGTAAGAGCTGATTATATGTGTGTAAGAACTAAATATATATGGGTAAGAACGAATATATATTTGTAAGAACTGAATATATATGCGTAAGAACTGAATATATTCGTAAGAACTGAATATATATGCGTTAGAACGGAATATATATGCGTAAGAACGAATATATATTTGTAGGAACTGAATATATATGCGTAAGAACTGAATATATTCGTAAGAACTGAATATATATGCGTAAGAACGGAATATATATGCGTAAGAACGGAATATATATGCGTAAGAACGGAATATATATGCGTAAGAACGGAATATATATGTGTAAGAACTGAATATATATGTGTAAGAACGGAATATATATGCGTAAGAACTGAATATATATGCGAAAGAACTGAATATATATGCGTAAGAACTGAATATATATGCGTAAGAACGGAATATATATGTGTAAGAACTAAATATATATGAATCAGAACTGAATATATATGTGTAAGAACTGAATATATATGCGTAAGAACTGAATATATATGTGTAACAACTGAATATATATGCGTAAAAACTGAAAATCAATCCGTAAGAACTGAATATATGCGTAAGAACTGAATATATATGCGTAAAAACTAAATATATATGCGTAAGAACGGAATATATGCGTAAGAACTGAATATATATATGTAAGAACTGAATATATATGTGTAAGAACTGTATATATATGTGTAAGAACGGAATATATATGTGTAAGAACTGAATATATGCGTAAAAACGGAATATATATGCGTAAGAACGGAATATATAAGCGTAAGAACTGAATATATATGTGTAAGAATTGAATATATATGCGTAAGAACTGAATATATATGTGTAAGAACTGAATATATATGCGTAAGAACTGAATATATTCCTAAGAACTGAATATATATGCGTAAGAACAGAATATATGCGTAAGAGCTGATTATATGTGTGTAAGAACTGAATATATATGTGTAAGAACGAATATATATTTGTAAGAACTGAATATATATGCGTAAGAACTGAATATATTCGTAAGAACTGAATATATATGCGTAAGAACCGAATAGATATGCGTAAGAACGGAATATATATGCGTAAGAACGGAATATATATGCGTAAGAACGGAATATATATGCGTAAGAACGGAATATATATGTGTAAGAACTGAATATATATGTGTAAGAACGGAATATATATGCGTAAGAACTGAATATATATGCGAAAGAACTGAATATATTCGTAAGAACTGAATATATATGCGTAAGAACTGAATATATTCGTAAGAACTGT
Source organism: Cyrtodaria siliqua (assembly GCA_037043455.1). Classification (NCBI taxonomy): domain Eukaryota; kingdom Metazoa; phylum Mollusca; class Bivalvia; order Adapedonta; family Hiatellidae; genus Cyrtodaria; species Cyrtodaria siliqua. The sequence continues at coordinate 17,342 of JAWPHD010022590.1, read as the reverse complement.
ATATATATGTGTAAGAACTGAATGTATATACGTAAGAACTGAAAATATATGCGTAAGAACTGAATATATATGTGTAAGAACTGAATATATATGCGTAAGAACTGAATATATTCGAAAGAACTGAATATATATGCGTAAGAACTGAATATATTCGTAAGAACTGAATATATATGTGAAAGAACTGAATGTATATACGTCAGAACTGAACATATATGAGTAAGAACTGAATATATATGCGTAAGAACGCAATATATGCGTAAGAACTGAATATATATGCGTAAAAACTAAATATATATGCGTAAGAACTGAATATATTCCTAAGAACTGAATATATATGCGTAAGAACGGAATATATGCGTAAGAGCTGATTATATGTGTGTAAGAACTGAATATATATGTGTAAGAACGAATATATATTTGTAAGAACTGAATATATATGCGTAAGAACTGAATATATTCGTAAGAACTGAATATATATGCGTAAGAACCGAATAGATATGCGTAAGAACGGAATATATATGCGTAAGAACGAAATATATATGCGTAAGAACGGAATATATATGCGTAAGAACGGAATATATATGTGTAAGAACTGAATATATATGTGTAAGAACGGAATATATATGCGTAAGAACTGAATATATATGCGAAAGAACTGAATATATTCGTAAGAACTGAATATATATGCGTAAGAACTGAATATATTCGTAAGAACTGTATATATATGTGTAAGAACTGAATGTATATACGTAAGAACTGAAAATATATGCGTAAGAACTGAATATATATGTGTAAGAACTGAATATATATGCGTAAGAACTGAATATATTCGAAAGAACTGAATATATATGCGTAAGAACTGAATATATTCGTAAGAACTGAATATATATGTGAAAGAACTGAATGTATATACGTCAGAACTGAACATATATGAGTAAGAACTGAATATATATGCTTAAGAACGGAATATATGCGTAAGAACTGAATATATATGCGTAAAAACTAAATATATATGCGTAAGAACGGAATATATGCGTAAGAACTGAATATATATATGTAAGAACTGAATATATATGTGTAAGAACGGAATATATATGTGTAAGAACTGAATATATGCGTAAAAACGGAATATATATGCGTAAGAACGGAATATATAAGCGTAAGAACTGAATATATATGTGTAAGAATTGAATATATATGCGTAAGAACTGAATATATATGTGTAAGAACTGAATATATATGCGTAAGAACTGAATATATTCCTAAGAACTGAATAGATATGCGTAAGAACGGAATATATGCGTAAGAGCTGATTATATGTGTGTAAGAACTGAATATATATGTGTAAGAACGAATATATATTTGTAAGAACTGAATATATATGCGTAAGAACTGAATATATTCGTAAGAACTGAATATATATGCGTAAGAACGGAATAGATATGCGTAAGAACGGAATATATATGCGTAAGAACGGAATATATATGCGTAAGAACGGAATATATATGCGTAAGAACGAAATATATATGTGTAAGAACTGAATATATATGTGTAAGAACGGAATATATATGCGTAAGAACTGAATATATATGCGAAAGAACTGAATATATTCGTAAAAACTGAATATATATGCGTAAGAACTGAATATATTCGTAAGAACTGTATATATATGTGTAAGAACTGAATGTATATACGTAAGAACTGAAAATATATGCGTAAGAACTGAATATATATGTGTAAGAACTGAATATATATGCGTAAGAACTGAATATATTCGAAAGAACTGAATATATATGCGTAAGAACTGAATATATTCGTAAGAACTGAATATATATGTGTAAGAACTGAATGTATATACGTCAGAACTGAACATATATGAGTAAGAACTGAATATATATGCGTAAGAACGGAATATATATGAGTAAGAACGGAATATATATGCGTAAGAACGGAATATATATGCGTAAGAATGGAATATATATGCGTAAGAACGGAATATATATGTGTAAGAAATGAATATATATGTGTAAGAACTGAATATATATGCGTAAGAACGAAATATATATGCGTAAGAACGGAACATATATGCGTAAGAACTGAATATATATGTGTAAGAACTGAATATATTTGTGTAAGAACGGAATATATATGTGTAAGAACTGAATATATATGTGTAAGAACTGAATATATATGTGTAAGAATTGAATATATGTGTGTAAGAACTGAATATATATGCGTAAGAACGGAATATATATGCCTAAGAACGGAAATATATATGCGTAAGAACTGAATATATATGTGTAAGAACGGAATATATATGCGTAAGAACTGAATATATATGTGTAAGAACTGAATATATATGTGTAAGAACTGAATATATATGGGTAAGAACTGAATATATATATGTGTAAGAACTGAATATATATGCGTAAGAACGGAATATATATGCGTAAGAACGGAATATATATGCGGAATATATATGCGTAAGCACGGAATATATATGCGTAAGAACGGAATATATATGCGTAAGAACGGAATATATATGCGTAAGTACTGAAAATATATGTGTAAGAACGGAATATATATGCGAAAGAATGGAATATATATGTGTAAGAACTGAATATATATGTGTAAGAACTGAGTATATATGTGTAAGAACTGAATATATATGCGTAAGAACGGAATATATATGTGTAAGAACTGAATATATATGTGTAAGTACTGAATATATATGTGTAAGAACTGAATATATATGCGTAAGAACTGAATATATATGTGTAAGAACGGAATATATATGCGTAAGAACTGAATATATATGTGTAAGAATTGAATATATATGCGTAAGAACTGAATATATATGTGTAAGAACTGAATATATATGCGTAAGAACGAATATATATTTGTAGGAACTGAATATATATGCGTAAGAACTGAATATATTCGTAAGAACTGAATATATATGCGTAAGAACGGAATATATATGCGTAAAAACTAAATATATATGCGTAAGAACGGAATATATGCGTAAGAACTGAATATATATATGTAAGAACTGAATATATATGTGTAAGAACTGTATATATATGTGTAAGAACGGAATATATATGTGTAAGAACTGAATATATATGTGTAAGAACTGAATGTATATGCGTAAAAACTGAATATATATGCGTAAGAACTGAATATATATGCGTAAAAACTGAATATATATGCGTAAGAACTGAATATATATGCTTAAGAACGGAATATATATGCGTAACAACGGAATATATATGCGTAAGAATGGAATATATATGCGTAAGAACGGAATATATATGCGTAAGAACTATATATATATGTGTAAGAAATGAATATATATGCGTAAGAACGGAATATATATGCGTAAGAACTGAATATATATGTGTAAGTACTGAATATATATGTGTAAGAACTGAATATATATCTGTGTAAGAACGGAATATATATGTGTAAGAACTGAATATATATGTGTAAGAACTGAATATATATGTGTAAGAACTGAATATATATGTGTAAGAACTGAATATATATGTGTAAGAACTGAATATATATGCGTAAGAACGGAATATATATGTGTAAGAACTGAATATATATGCGTAAGAACTGAATATATATGTGTAAGAAATGAATAAATATGCATAAGAACTGAATATATGCGTAAGAACTGAATATATATGCGTAAGAACGGAATATATATTTGTAAGAACTGAATATACATGTGTAAGAACAGAATATATATGCGTAAGAACGGAATATATATGTGTAATAACTGAATATATATGCGTAAGAACTGAATATATATGTGTAAGAACTGAATAAATATGCGTAAGAACTGAATATATGCGTAAGAACTGAATATATATGCGTAAGAACGGAATATATATTTGTAAGAACTGAATATATATGTGTAAGAACTGAATATATATGTGTAAGAACTGAATATATATGTGTAAGAACGGAATATATATGTGTAAGAACTTAATATATATGCGTAAGAATGGAATATATATGCCTAAGAACTGAATATATATGCGTAAGAACGGAATATATATTTGTAAGAACTGAATACATATGTGTAAGAACTGAATATATATGTGTAAGAACTGAATATATATGTGTAAGAACGGAATATATATGCGTAAGAACTGAATATATATGCGAAAGAACTGAATATATTCGTAAGAACTGAATATATATGCGTAAGAACTGAATATATTCGTAACAACTGTATATATATGTGTAAGAACTGAATGTATATACGTAAGAACTGAAAATATATGCGTAAGAACTGAATATATATGTGTAAGAACTGAATATATATGCGTAAGAACTGAATATATTCGTAAGAACTGAATATATATGCGTAAGAACTGAATATATTCGTAAGAACTGAATATATATATGTGTAAGAACTGAATGTATATACGTAAGAACTGAAAATATATGAGTAAGAACTGAATATATATGCGTAAGAACGGAATATATATGCGTAAGAACGGAATATATATGCGTAAGAACGGAATATATATGCGTAAGAATGGAATATATATGCGTAAGAACGGAATATATATGTGTAAGAAATGAATATATATGTGTAAGAACTGAATATATATGCGTAAGAACGGAATATATATGCGTAAGAACGGAACATATATGCGTAAGAACTGAATATATGTGTGTAAGAACTGAATATATTTGTGTAAGAACTGAATATATATGTGTAAGAACTGAATATATATGTGTAAGAACTGAATATATATGTGTAAGAACTGAATATATGTGTGTAAGAACTGAATATATATGCGTAAGAACGGAATATATATGCGTAAGAACTGAATATATATGCGTAAGAACTGAATATATATGCGTAAGAACGGAATATATATGCGTAAGAACTGAATATATATGTGTAAGAACTGAATATATATGTGTAAGAACTGAATATATATGTGTAAGAACTGAATATATATATGTGTAAGAACTGAATATATATGCGTAAGAACGGAATATATATGCGTAAGAACGGAATATATATGCGTAAGCACGGAATATATATTCGTAAGAACGGAATATATATGCGTAAGAACGGAATATATATGCGTAAGTACTGAAAATATATGTGTAAGAACGGAATATATATGCGAAAGAATGGAATATATATGTGTAAGAACTGAATATATATGTGTAAGAACTGAGTATATATGTGTAAGAACTGAATATATATGCGTAAGAACGGAATATATATGTGTAAGAACTGAATATATATGTGTAAGTACTGAATATATATGTGTAAGAACTGAAAATATATGCGTAAGAACTGAATATATATGTGTAAGAACGGAATATATATGCGTAAGAACTGAATATATATGTGTAAGAATTGAATATATATGCGTAAGAACTGAATTATATATGTGTAAGAACTGAATATATATGCATAAGAACTGAATATATTCCTAAGAACTGAATATATATGACGTAAGAACGGAATATATGCGTAAGAGCTGATTATATGTGTGTAAGAACTGAATATATATGTGTAAGAACGAATATATATTTGTAAGAACTGAATATATATGCGTAAGAACTGAATATATTCGTAAGATCTGAATATATATGCGTAAGAACGGAATATATATGCGTAAGAACGAATATATATTGTAGGAACTGAATATATATGCGTAAGAACTGAATATATTCGTAAGAACTGAATATATATGCGTAAGAACGGAATATATATGCGTAAAAACTAAATATATATGCGTAAGAACGGAATATATGCGTAAGAACTGAATATATATATGTAAGAACTGAATATATATGTGTAAGAACTGTATATATATGTGTAAGAACGGAATATATATGTGTAAGAACTGAATATATATGTGTAAGAACTGAATGTATATGCGTAAAAACTGAATATATATGCGTAAGAACTGAATATATATGCGTAAAAACTGAATATATATGCGTAAGAACTGAATATATATGCTTAAGAACGGAATATATATGCGTAACAACGGAATATTAAGAATGGAATATATATGCGTAAGAACGGAATATATATGTGTAAGAAATAAATATATATGTGTAAGAACTGAATATATATGCGTAAGAACGGAATATATATGCGTAAGAACTGAATATATATGCGAAAGAACTGAATATATATGCGTAAGAACGGAATATATATGCGTAAGAACTATATATATATGTGTAAGAAATGAATATATATGCGTAGAACGGAATATATATGCGTAAGAACTGAATATATATGTGTAAGTACTGAATATATATGTGTAAGAACTGAATATATATCTGTGTAAGAACGGAATATATATGTGTAAGAACTGAATATATATGTGTAAGAACTGAATATATATGTGTAAGAACTGAATATATATGTGTAAGAACTGAATATATATGTGTAAGAACTGAATATATATGCGTAAGAACGGAATATATATGTGTAAGAACTGAATATATATGCGTAAGAACTGAATATATATGTGTAAGAAATGAATAAATATGCATAAGAACTGAATATATGCGTAAGAACTGAATATATATGCGTAAGAACGGAATATATATTTGTAAGAACTGAATATACATGTGTAAGAACAGAATATATATGCGTAAGAACGGAATATATATGTGTAATAACTGAATATATATGCGTAAGAACTGAATATATATGTGTAAGAACTGAATAAATATGCGTAAGAACTGAATATATGCGTAAGAACTGAATATATATGCGTAAGAACGGAATATATATTTGTAAGAACTGAATATATATGTGTAAGAACTGAATATATATGTGTAAGAACTGAATATATATGTGTAAGAACGGAATATATATGTGTAAGAACTTAATATATATGCGTAAGAATGGAATATATATGCCTAAGAACTGAATATATATGCGTAAGAACGGAATATATATTTGTAAGAACTGAATACATATGTGTAAGAACTGAATATATATGTGTAAGAACTGAATATATATGTGTAAGAACGGAATATATATGCGTAAGAACTGAATATATATGCGAAAGAACTGAATATATTCGTAAGAACTGAATATATATGCGTAAGAACTGAATATATTCGTAAGAACTGTATATATATGTGTAAGAACTGAATGTATATACGTAAGAACTGAAAATATATGCGTAAGAACTGAATATATATGTGTAAGAACTGAATATATATGCGTAAGAACTGAATATATTCGTAAGAACTGAATATATATGCGTAAGAACTGAATATATTCGTAAGAACTGAATATATATGTGTAAGAACTGAATGTATATACGTAAGAACTGAAAATATATGAGTAAGAACTGAATATATATGCGTAAGAACGGAATATATATGCGTAAGAACGGAATATATATGCGTAAGAACGGAATATATATGCGTAAGAATGGAATATATATGCGTAAGAACGGAATATATATGTGTAAGAAATGAATATATATGTGTAAGAACTGAATATATATGCGTAAGAACGGAATATATATGCGTAAGAACGGAACATATATGCGTAAGAACTGAATATATGTGTGTAAGAACTGAATATATTTGTGTAAGAACTGAATATTATGTGTAAGAACTGAATATATGTGTAAGAACTGAATATATATGTGTAAGAACTGAATATATGTGTGTAAGAACTGAATATATATGCGTAAGAACGGAATATATATGCGTAAGAACTGAATATATATGCGTAAGAACTGAATATATATGCGTAAGAACGGAATATATATGCGTAAGAACTGAATATATATGTGTATGAACTGAATATATATGTGTAAGAACTGAATATATATGTGTAAGAACTGAATATATATATGTGTAAGAACTGAATATATATGCGTAAGAACGGAATATATATGCGTAAGAACGGAATATATATGCGTAAGCACGGAATATATATTCGTAAGAACGGAATATATATGCGTAAGAACGGAATATATATGCGTAAGTACTGAAAATATATGTGTAAGAACGGAATATATATGCGAAAGAATGGAATATATATGTGTAAGAACTGAATATATATGTGTAAGAACTGAGTATATATGTGTAAGAACTGAATATATATGCGTAAGAACGGAATATATATGTGTAAGAACTGAATATATATGTGTAAGTACTGAATATATATGTGTAAGAACTGAATATATATGCGTAAGAACTGAATATATATGTGTAAGAACGGAATATATATGCGTAAGAACTGAATATATATGTGTAAGAATTGAATATATATGCGTAAGAACTGAATATATATGTGTAAGAACTGAATATATATGCATAAGAACTGAATATATTCCTAAGAACTGAATATATATGCGTAAGAACGGAATATATGCGTAAGAGCTGATTATATGTGTGTAAGAACTGAATATATATGTGTAAGAACGAATATATATTTGTAAGAACTGAATATATATGCGTAAGAACTGAATATATTCGTAAGAACTGAATATATATGCGTAAGAACGGAATATATATGCGTAAGAACGAATATATATTTGTAGGAACTGAATATATATGCGTAAGAACTGAATATATTCGTAAGAACTGAATATATATATGCGTAAGAACGGAATATATATGCGTAAAAACTAAATATATATGCGTAAGAACGGAATATATGCGTAAGAACTGAATATATATATGTAAGAACTGAATATATATGTGTAAGAACTGTATATATATGTGTAAGAACGGAATATATATGTGTAAGAACTGAATATATATGTGTAAGAACTGAATGTATATGCGTAAAAACTGAATATATATGCGTAAGAACTGAATATATATGCGTAAAAACTGAATATATATGCGTAAGAACTGAATATATATGCTTAAGAACGGAATATATATGCGTAACAACGGAATATATATGCGTAAGAATGGAATATATATACGTAAGAACGGAATATATATGTGTAAGAAATAAATATGTATGTGTAAGAACTGAATATATATGAGTAAGAACGGAATATATATGCGTAAGAACTGAATATATATGCGAAAGAACTGAATATATATGCGAAAGAACTGAATATATATGCGTAAGAACGGAATATATATGCGTAAGAACGGAAATATATGCGTAAGAACGGAATATATATGCGTAAGCACGGAATATATATCGTAAGAACGGAATATATATGCGTAAGAACGGAATATATATGCGTAAGTACTGAAAATATATGTGTAAGAACGGAATATATATGCGAAAGAATGGAATATATATGTGTAAGAACTGAATATATATGTGTAGAACTGAGTATATATGTGTAAGAACTGAATATATATGCGTAAGAACGGAATATATATGTGTAAGAACTGAATATATATGTGTAAGTACTGAATATATATGTGTAAGAACTGAATATATCTGCGTAAGAACTGAATATATATGTGTAAGAACGGAATATATATGCGTAAGAACTGAATATTTATGTGTAAGAATTGAATATATATGCGTAAGAACTGAATATATATGTGTAAGACTGAATATATATGCATAAGAACTGAATATATTCCTAAGAACTGAATATATATGCGTAAGAACGGAATATATGCGTAAGAGCTGATTATATGTGTGTAAGAACTGAATATATAGTGTAAGAACGAATATATATTTGTAAGAACTGAATATATATGCGTAAGAACTGAATATATTCGTAAGAACTGAATATATATGCGTAAGAACGGAATATATATGCGTAAGAACGAATATATATTTGTAGGAACTGAATATATATGCGTAAGAACTGAATATATTCGTAAGAACTGAATATATATATGCGTAAGAACGGAATATATATGCGTAAAAACTAAATATATATGCGTAAGAACGGAATATATGCGTAAGAACTGAATATATATATGTAAGAACTGAATATATATGTGTAAGAACTGTATATATATGTGTAAGAACGGAATATATATGTGTAAGAACTGAATATATATGTGTAAGAACTGAATGTATATGCGTAAAACTGAATATATATGCGTAAGAACTGAATATATATGCGTAAAAACTGAATATATATGCGTAAAAACTAAATATATATGCGTAAGAACGGAATATATGCGTAAGAACGAATATATATATGTAAGAACTGAATATATATGTGTAAGAACTGAATATATATGTGTAAGAACGGAATATATATGTGTAAGAACTGAATATATATGTGTAAGAACTGAATGTATATGCGTAAAAACTGAATATATATGCGTAAGAACTGAATATATATGCGTAAAAACTGAATATATATGCGTAAGAACTGAATATATATGCTTAAGAACGGAATATATATGCGTAAGAACGGAATATATATGCGTAAGAATGGAATATATATGCGTAAGAACGGAATATATATGTGTAAGAAATAAATATATATGTGTAAGAACTGAATATATATGCGTAAGAACGGAATATATATGCGTAAGAACTGAATATATATGCGAAAGAACTGAATATATATGCGTAAGAACGGAATATATATGCGTAAGAACTGATTATATATGTGTAAGAACTGAATATATATGCGTAAGAACGGATATATATGCGTAAGACTGAATATATATGTGTAAGTACTGAATATATATGTGTAAGAACTGAATATATATCTGTGTAAGAACGGAATATATATGTGTAAGAACTGAATATATATGTGTAAGAACTGAATTTATATGTGTAAGAACGGAATATATATGTGTAAGAACTTAATATATATGCGTAAGAATGGAATATATATGCTAAGAACTGAATATATATGCGTAAGACGAAATATATTTGTAGAACTGATACATATGTGTAAGAACTGAATAAATATGTGTAAGAACTGAATATATATGTGTAAGAACTGAATATATTGCCTAAGAACTGAATATATATGCGTAAGAACGGAATATATATGCGTAAGAACGGAATATATATGCGTAAGAACGGAATATATATGCGTAAGAACGGAATATATATGCTTAAGAACGGAATATATATGTGTAAGAACTGAATATATATGTGTAAGAACGGAATATATATGCGTAAGAACGGAATATATATGCGTAAGAACTGAATATATATGTGTAAGAACGGAATATATATGCGTAAGAACTGAATATATATGCGAAAGATATGCGAAAGAACTGAATATATATGCGTAAGAACTGAATATATATGTGTAAGAACTAAATATATATGCATCAGAACGGAATATATATGTGTAAGAACTGAATATATATGCGTAAGAACTGAATATATATGTGTAACAACTGAATATATATGCGTAAAAACTGAAAATCAATCCGTAAGAACTGAATATATGCGTAAGAACTGAATATATATGCGTAAAAACTAAATATATATGCGTAAGAACGGAATATATGCGTAAGAACTGAATATATATATGTAAGAACTGAATATATATGTGTAAGAACTGTATATATATGTGTAAGAACGGAATATATATGTGTAAGAACTGAATATATATGTGTAAGAACTGAATGTATATGCGTAAAAACTGAATATATATGCGTAAGAACTGAATATATATGCGTAAAAACTGAATATATATGCGTAAGAACTGAATATATATGCTTAAGAACGGAATATATATGCGTAAGAACGGAATATATATGCGTAAGAATGGAATATATATGCGTAAGAACGGAATATATATGTGTAAGAAATAAATATATATGTGTAAGAACTGAATATATATGCGTAAGAACGGAATATATATGCGTAAGAACTGAATATATATGCGAAAGAACTGAATATATATGCGTAAGAACGGAATATATATGCGTAAGAACTGATTATATATGTGTAAGAACTGAATATATATGCGTAAGAACGGAATATATATGCGTAAGAACTGAATATATATGTGTAAGTACTGAATATATATGTGTAAGAACTGAATATATATCTGTGTAAGAACGGAATATATATGTGTAAGAACTGAATATATATGTGTAAGAACTGAATATATATGTGTAAGAACTGAATATATATGTGTAAGAACTGAATATATATGTGTAAGAACTGAATATATATGCGTAAGAACGGAATATATATGTGTAAGAACTGAATATATATGCGTAAGAACTGAATATATATGTGTAAGAAATGAATATATATGCATAAGAACTGAATATATGCGTAAGAACTGAATATATATGCGTAAGAACGGAATATATATTTGTAAGAACTGAATATATATGTGTAAGAACTGAATATATATGCGTAAGAACGGAATATATATGTGTAATAACTGAATATATATGCGTAAGAACTGAATATATATGTGTAAGAACTGAATATATATGCGTAAGAACTGAATATATGCGTAAGAACTGAATATATATGGGTAAGAACGGAATATATATTTGTAAGAACTGAATACATATGTGTAAGAACTGAATATATATGTGTAAGAACTGAATATATATGTGTAAGAACGGAATATATATGTGTAAGAACGGAATATATATGTGTAAGAACTGAATATATATGTGTAAGAACTGAATATATGCGTTAGAACGGAATATATATGTGTAAGAACGGAATATATATGCGAAAGAATGGAATATATATGTGTAAGAACTAAATATATATGTGTAAGAACTGAATATATATGTGTAAGTACTGAATATATATGCGTAAGAACGGAATATATATGTGTAAGAACTGAATATATATGTGTAAGTACTGAATATATATGTGTAAGAACTGAATATATATGTGTAAGAACTGAATATATATGCGTAAGAACTGAATATATATGTGTAAGAACGGAATATATATGCGTAAGTACTGAATATATATGTGTAAGAACTGAATATATATGCGTAAGAACTGAATATATATGTGTAAGAACTGAATATATATGCGTTAGAACTGAATATATGCGTAAGAACTGAATATATATGCGTAAGAACGGAGTATATATTTGTAAGAACTGAATATATATGTATAAAAACTGAATATATATGTGTAAGAACTGAATATATATGTGTAAGAACTGAATATATATGTGTAAGAACGGAATATATATGTGTAAGAACTTAATATATATGCGTAAGAACGGAATATATATGCCTAAGAACTGAATATATATGCGTAAGAACGGACTATATATGCGTAAGAACGGAATTTATATGCATAAGAACTGAATATATATGCGTAAGAACTGAATATATATGCCCAAGAACTGAATATATATGCGTAAGAACGGAATATATATGCGTAAGAACTGAATATATATGTGTAAGAACTGAATATATATGTGTAAGACTTGAATATATATGCGTAAAAACTGAAAATATATGCGTAAGAACTGAATATATGCGTAAGAACGGAATATATATGCGTAAGAATGAAATATATATGTGTAAGAACTGAATATTTATGTGTAAGAACTGAATATATATGCGTAAGAACGGAATATATATGTGTAAGAACTGAATATATATGTGTAAGAACGGAATATATATGTGTAAAAACTTAATATATATGCTTAAGAACGGAATATATATGCCTAAGAACTGAATATATTAAGTAAGAACGGAATATATATGCGTAAGAACGGAATTTATATGCATAAGAACTGAATATATATGCGTAAGAACTGAATATATATGCCTAAGAACTGAATATATATGCGTAAGAACGGAATATATATGCGTAAGAACGGAATTTATATGCATTTGAACTGAATATATATTCGTAAGAACTGAATATATATGCCTAAGAACTGAATATATATGCGTAAGAACGGAATATAGATGCTTAAGAACGGAATATATATGCGTAAGAACGGAATATATATGCGTAAGAACGGAATATATATGCTTAAGAACGGAATATATATGTGTAAGAACTGAATATATATGCGTAAGAACGGAATATATATGCGTAAGAACGGAATATATATGCGTAAGAACTGAATATATATGCGTAAGAACTGAATATATATGTGTAAGAACTGAATATATATGTGTAAGACTTGAACATATATGCGTAAAAACTGAAAATATATGCGTAAGAACTGAATATATGCATAAGAACGGAATATTTAAGCGTAAGAATGAAATAAATATGTGTAAGAACTGAATATTTATGTGTAAGAACTGAATATATATGTGTAAGAACTGAATATATATGTGTAAGAACTGCATATATATGCGTAAGAACGGAATATATAAGTGTAAGAACTGAATATATATGCGTAAGAACTGAATATATATGTGTAAGAACTGAATATATATGCGTAAGAACTGAGTATATGCGTAAGAACTGAATATATATGCGTAAGAACGGAATATATATTTGTAAGAACTGAGTATATATGTGTAAGAACTGAATATATATGTGTAAGAACTGAAAATATATGTGTAAGAACTGAATATATATGTGTAAGAACTGAATATATTTTTGTAAAAACTGAATATATATGTGTAAGAACTGAATATATGCGTAAGAACTGAATATAAGCGAAAAAACGGAATATATATGCGTAAGAACGGAATATATATGCGTAAGAACGGAATATATATCGGTAAGAACTGAATATATATGTGTAAGAACTGAATATATATGTGTAAGAACTGAATATATATGGGTAAGAACGGAATATATATGCGTAAGAACGGAATATATATGAGTAAGAACTGAATATATATGTGTTAGAACTGAATATATATGTGTAAGAACTGAATATATATGTGTAAGAACTGAATATATATGCGTAAGAACGGAATATATATGTGTAAGAACTGAATATATATGTGTAAGAACTGAATAAATATGTGTAAGAACTGAATATATATGTATAAGAACTGAATATATATGTGTAAGAACTGAATATATATGCGTAAGAACTGAATATATATGTGTAAGAACTGAATATACATGAGTAAGAACGGAATATATATGCCTAAGAACTGAATATATATGCGTAAGAACGGAATATATATGCGTAAGAAAGGAATATATATGCGTAAGAACTGAATATATATGCGTAAGAACTGAATATATATGTGTAAGAACTGAATATATATGTGTAAGAACTAAATATATATGTGTAAGAACTGAATATATATATGTGTAAGAACGGAATATATATGCGTAAGAACGGAATATATATCTGTAAGAACTGAATATATATGTGTAAGAACTGAATATATATGCTGAATATATATCCGTAAGAAATGAATATATATGTGTAAGAACTGAATATATATGTGTTAGAACTGAATATATATGCGTAAGAACGGAATATATATGCGTAAGAAAGGAATATATATGCCTAAGAACTGAATATATATATGTGTAAGAACTGAATATATATGTGTAAGAACTGAATATATATGTGTTATAACTGAATATATATGTGTAAGAACTGAATATATATGTGTAAGAACTGAATATGTATGCGTTAGAACTGAATATATGCGTAAGAACTGAATATATATGCGTAAGAACGGAATATATATTTGTAAGAACTGAATATATATGTGTAAGAACTGAATATATATGTGTAAGAACTGAATATATATGTGTAAGAACTGAATATATATGTGTAAGAAATGAATATATATGTGTAAGAACGGAATATATATGCGTAAGAACTGAATATATTTGTGTAAGAACTGAATATATATGCGTAAGAACTGAATATATGCGTAAGAACTGAATATATATGTGTAAGAACGGAATATATATTTGTAAGAACTGAATATATATGTGTAAGAACTGAATATATATGTGTAAGAACTGAATATATATGTGTAAGAAATGAATATATATGTGTAAGTGTAAGAACTGAATATATATGTGGAAGAACGGAGTATATATGCGTTAGAACTGACTATATATAGGTAAGAACTGAATATATATGTGTAAGAACTGAATATATATGTGTAAAAACGGAATATATATGCGTAAGAACGGAATATATATGAGTAAGAACTGAATATATATGTGTAAGAACTGAATATATATGTGTAAGAACTGAATATATATGCGTAAGAACGGAATATATATGTGTAAGAACTGAATATATATGTGTAAGAACTGAATATATATGTGTAAGAACTGAATATATATGTGTAAGAACTGAATATATATGTGTAAGAGTTGAATATATATGCGTAAGAACTGAATATATATGTGTAAGAACTGAATATATATGTGTGAGAACTGAATATATATGCGTAAGAACGGAATATATATGCCTAAGAACTGAATATATATGCATAAGAACGGAATATATATGCGTATGAAAAGAATATATATGCGTAAGAACGGAATATATATGCGTAAGAACTGAATATATATGTGTAACAACTGAATATATATGTGTAAGAACTGAATTTATATGTGTAACAACGGAATATATATGTGTAACAACTGAATATATATGTGTAAAACCCGAATATATATGCGTAAGAACGGAATATATATGTGTAAGAACTGAATATATATGTGTAAGAACTGAATATATATGTGTAAGAACTGAATATATATGTGTAAGAACTGAACATATATGTGTAAGAACTGAATATATATACGTAATAACTGAATATATATTGATTAAGAATAGAATATATATGTGTAAGAACTGAATATATATGCGTAAGAACGGAATATATATGCGTAAGAAAGGAATATATATGCGTAAGAACGGAATATATATGCGTAAGAACTGAATATATATGTGTAAGAACTGAATATATATGTGTAGGAACTGAATATATATGTGTAAGAACTGAATATATATGTGTAAGAACTGAATATATATGCGTAAGAACTGAATATATATGTGTAAGAACTGAATATATATGCCTTATAACTGAATATATGCGTAAGAACTGAATATATAATTGTAAGAACGGAATATATAATTGTGAGAACTGAATATATATGTGTAAGAACTGAATATATATGTATAAGAACTGAATATATATGTGTAAGAACTGAATATATATGTGTAAGAACTGAACATATATGTGTAAGAACGGAATATATATGCGTAAGAACAGAATATATATGTGTAAGAACGGAATATATATGCCTAAGAACTCAATATATATGCGTAAGAACGGAATATATATGCGTAAGAACGGAATATATATGCATAAGAACTGAATATATATGCTTAAGAACTGAATATATATGCCTAAGAACTGAATATATATGCGTAAGAACGGAATATATATGCGTAAGAACGGAATATATATGCGTAAGAACGGAATATATATGCGTAAGAACGGAATATATA
>JAWPHD010022589.1:0-24637 GCA_037043455.1 Cyrtodaria siliqua | reverse complement strand
CAGTCTTGGTTTGGACTGAAAAAAGTAAGACAGTTTTTGTTCTATTTATAAAACTGAAAATCCTCAAATTACGTAAAGCGTGTATATACACTCGCCAATCGCTGTGGGTCTAAATAATCGATAATTTGACAGTGTCCTAAGTGCAGTCGTTTATATTTAAACGCTGTGGTAACATTTTTAATCAAAGTGCTGAAGGCTGATGGGCGGTGCTTTTTGTAAGAGTTGGAATGGATGGGAAATGGAAGTGCTGTAAACGTAACTTCCATGGTTTGTTTTTTACATTCAGTGATATTTCAAATGATTGATATTATTTACCAATTTCATATTTAAACATATTTTAGCTAACTCATATGGCCCGAATTAGCTTCCGTAGATTTGTTTCTGAGCAAGCTCTTCAGCGAGGCATAGTATATTATATAGAGTGGAGTCTTGGTGTGGAGTCTTGGAGTGGAGGGGAGTGAATAATTGGAGTGACCTGGGAGTCAAATTTTGGAGTGACCTGGAGTGACTATTTTAGATAATTATCAATTTAATACTTTTGAAAGACCCTCACAAGGTGCACAGTTCCTAACATACTCAGTACACCTGCATTGTGCTATGAGACATGTGCTAACCTTAATGCGAGGGACAGACCATCTAAAAACAACATAAATGAACTTGGATACCCAAACATTAACCCCCGTATTGAAGCATTATGACCCTTTGGCCTGACATAAACTAGTCCCGAGTGACCAATTAATCTTAGGTCAGGACACTGACATCCAGTGTCAGGGGTATACAGGGTTCCAATATGTCCAATATGTCAGTCATACCACAGAGACTGAAAACAAAAAGCATTAAAGTGTATGGGAACTTAGAGCTCTCTCAGCCTATCTGTTCCACAAACATGGATTATTTTAGAACGTATAGTACATGTAACAGTGCCCAAGTTAAAATTAGATGTGCAGTTTTTGAATCAGTTGTTGAAATTGGGTAGCTTAATAGACACATGCATTTTAAAGAATTATTTAATAAATAAATAAGTGTATGTGCAAATGAAGTAACCCATGTAAATGTATTAGTTTCTAAAAAGTTATTAATTGTTAGAGAAATTAAGACTTCAAGTTTAGACTAAAAAAATTGACTCCAAAATATTCACTCCAAATTTGACTCCAAGGTCACTCCAAAATGTGACTCCAAGGTCACTCCAATTATTCACTCCACTCCACTCCAAGGCTCCACACCAAGACTCTACTCTATATAATATACTATGCCCTTCAGCAGCATTGCCTGTTCTATTTTCAGTAACATGATACATATACCGTCTGCTTGTAGCACGATTATAACTCGAGTTATAACCCTTTACACAGATGATAAAAAGTTGACTTAGTGAAATTTTGATAAAATAGGTATTTATGACCTAAATAAATAATAAATTGCCTTTATTCTGAACATTGTTTCTTATTTAGGGCATCAAATTAAAGGCATGCATGAGACACTTCTTCTTCTAGCGTAGTGTTGTGCTGTTAGGTTTGTCACATTCCTAGAATGCCATTGCAAACCACCATTATACCACTGACCGTGCATTCGCACTGCCAAAAACGAGTGTTCCGATTGATCTCATCATCTTAATGAAAAAAAACACCGCATATAATAGAAAATGCACTGCATATCATAAGAAATGCACCACGTATAAAGCCGTTTGTACCGAATATAATGCAATTGAAACCACCGAATATAAAGACGTATCCACCACGTATATTAGAATATGTACCACATATAAAGTCAACAGAAGCACTGCATATAAATACAAACGTACTTCATATAATGTTCAAAGGACCTCATATATTAGATAAACTACTGCATATAGTAATAAATGCACCACATATAACGATAACTGGACCGCATATAATGGCTTATCTACTGCATACAATGACTTATCTATCGCATATAATGATTAATCTACTGCATATAAATACTTTTCTACCACATATAAAGATTTATTTACCACATATAATTAAAAATGCACTGCATATCATGAAAGATCTACCACATATAAAGAGAAATGCGCTGCATATATTAATCGGCAATATCATAAGACAGTCATGGCGTTCCATACTTAATGGCAGTAAATGCTTTATATGACCAGTGAAAAAAATCATTCATTTGCAGTGATTTTCTTCATTTTAAATGATATTTATCAATATTCCATATATGGTAATATGGAACTATGACGTCATAGATCTAAAAATGGCGGCTCCCATATTTGTTTTAGAACAACCTTTAAATGGTCATATCTTTTTTGTTTATCATCCGATTTTGATAATTCTTTCACCTTTTTCCAAGTTTTTCAGAACTCTCAATAACAGAGCTTTATTTGGCTGTGTCGGTACATTCCCTTTAAACGTCACAGGGTAATTCGTGTCAAATTTAGAAACAGGCAATAGCCTACATTGTACAATAATCAAAGAAAATACTCCTTTGAAACAAATAACGCATCATAATGATTATGAAAATGTAGGTTAATTGACACATTTAAATGTAAATTAAGAAACAGGCTATTTATGCTACTTGTCCATTTCTTTTTGATAAAAATGTATAAGTTTGACTAAGTTTGACTATATTAAAAGTCGCTGAACAATTCCAATTTAGTCAAATAGATTTAACTTTATCTTTCAGAATGACGCATATGAATCTAGCAAATTATTTATGGTGCATTTTCAGAAGTTTTCCGAAGTGTTTGGGAAATGTACCAAATTTCACATAAAAAGAATATCAGTCGAGGGTAGCGTACATTTTTTTCTTTGGTAGAAAATGGTTAAGAAATAAAAATCTTATCGCACTCTGAAGCTATCAATGTGGGCGAATGTTTACAATTTAGCAATAATGACGTCATAGGTCATGTGGTATAGTCACCCTGTGTATACATTGTCAATCTCTCCCACAGGCATTATTGTATGTGTATGCAAGGAACGATAACTCTGGATAGAGATTGATACATTATTTCTATTCTCGGTCATATATGCGAGTGCAAGGAACGATAACTCTGCCCATTCTCGCCCTCGATCGATACTAGCATGATTGATTGAATCGGATTTTAAAGTCGCACCAACAGCTACGGTCATATGGCGACTTTCCAGCTTCCATTGATGGAGGAAGACCCCAGGTGCCCCTCCGGGCAATTTTCGTGCACGTGCGGGCACCTGGGTAGAACCGCCGACGTTCCGCAAGCCAGCTGGATAGCTTCCTCACATAAAGATTCCTAGGGCCCTGAGGGATCGAACTTACAGCGGTGAGAGGCAAGTGATTTCAAGTCAGAGACGTTAACCACTCGGCCACGAACGCCCCTGATACTAGTATGAAAAATTGAAAAAAATTGATATGACGTCAGTATGAACTCTGCCTGGAGTTGCCAGTCAAAACGTGCCCTAGTCAAAACGTCCCCAAATTGATCAAAACGTCCCACTTTGGTATTTTCGAATAGTCAAAAAGTCCCCACAAAAATGTCCCCCATTAAACAATTACCAGTGTTAAGTTTGTTTTGTTTTATTTTGTTTAGCAACTGTTTTATGACATGTTTACGTGTTTAAAGGGAATGTACCGACACAGCCAAACAAACTCCATTACTGAGGGTTCTGAAAAACTTGGAAAAAGGTGAAAGAATTATCAGAATCGGATGATAAACAAAAAAGATATGACCATTTAAAGGTTGTTCTAAAACTAATATGGGAGTCGCCATTTTAGAACTATGACGTCATAGTTCCACATGACCATATATGGAATATTGATAAATATCATTTAAAACGGAGAAAATCGTGCAAATGAATGGGTTTTTTCATTGTTGATATAAATCATTGATGCTATTAAATATTACATATTTTTCAAACAGTTGCTGTCATTTTTCCCCTATAAATCAGTAAATTTTCATATTTATACATATTCCATATATGGTCATTTAGAACCGTGATGTCATAGCTCTCAAGATGGCCGCTTCCATATCCGTTTCAACAGAAACTTCAAATGATCATATCTTCTTTGTTTATCTTCCGATTTTGATAATTCTTTCAGCCTTATTCAAGTATTTCAAAACTCTCAATAATAAAGATAGTTTGGCTGTGTTGCTACATTCCATTGAAGGCAATTAAATACTTCTCTTTTTTTGGAAAATAATGAATAATTATTGATTGATTTTATCTTAAAATATTTTTTTTAAAGGGGGACGTTTTGACTATTATTATTATTATGTTTATACAAGTGATTGATTGTCGCCAGGTATAATAAATAATTAGTTCTTAGAAAGAAGAAAAAACATGTTTATTTTATGATTTTTATTTCACAGAAAACGCATTAAAAATAATCAATAACACATTTATTTTTTTCTGTGTTGTTTTAGTCAATTCTTACACATATAACTATAAAACATATAACTATCACCTCCCCCCCCTCCCACCACCAACCCCACCACACACACACACACGTAGGGCCCCAAACCAACAAGAAAAACTAAAAAAAAAATTGATTACAACTTTTTTATTATGAGTATTAACAATAAAAATAATATATGAGTACGACATTCGAGTTATTCCGGAAGCATTTAGAAATAAATTGGGGGACGTTTTGACTATGGGACGTTTTGACTAAAAAAATAATAGGGTGTGACGTTTTGACCAAAAAAGGGGGACGTTTTGACCAATTTGGGGACGTTTTGACCAGGGGACGTTTTGACTAGGGGACGTTTTTACTGTAATTCCTGCCTGGAGATTGAATTTCGGTAACAAATGTCACGTCACCGTTACTAAACCCATATTTGGGATGATGAAAACTTGTGTAGTTGTTAATTGAAACATAAATATACCACTGCATTTAAAGACACAGAAAAAACCACAGTTAATAGGAAATGGTTTCGAGTGTAATTTCATAATTTAAAGGGAAATAACTGTTCGCAAATTTAAATTGATTGACGTGTACCGTTGTCTCCCTTGGCTTTCGTTTTTAGGTCAGCTATTTTAAAATGAAATTTTCCTGCGCATTTCCCCGATTGTGTTTTGTTTATAACTGTATTTATATAGGTAAACGATTGGTTTGAGAGTGTGTTAACATACAGTCAACATTACTAAATATTGTGTCCTCTACAATCGTCTGATGATAGCGTGTAGTGATTTGTAAAGTGTGTTTGAAATCGAGCGTTTTATTGATAATGACGAATCTGGTAAATGACGATAACTGGTACACAACCAGTATACAACTTACATATTTTTTGAATCCCAACTCTATAGACACAATATAAATAGTTTGAGCCATACCAAACCCCGAAACTGGAGCGTCGAATTAATAGTTACGAAATCATACGCATATTCAATCACACTTATTGTAAGAACCAGTGAATAAACCTATACTTTGATTGGCACATACCAATTAGTATATGACCTGAATAGCTAGATAAAGTTTTGATGAACGGTTTTGTAGTGTAATTTTGCCATTATTTGGCGGTTAGTTTCTTTAACATATAAAGAAATTATATGGGGGAAATGTCTTTTCGAGAGTCTCGCTGATCTCGGCATTATTTTGGGTTTTGCAACACCATTTCGCAATGTTTACAAACTATTGTAAAATATGAAATTGTTTGAAGATACGTTGGGCTTCGTTTCGAGAATCTTATTACGATATGTGGACTATAATGGCGTGGCTTCGTGCGAAGCTGGCAGTACACTTCGCTAGTTAAATCGACGATTTGCCAAAACAATGTATGTTGAATAACATGTACAGTCCGTATAGCAGGTTACTATCACTATTAATATGGACAGCTGATTATTTAAAAATACTTCAATAAAACAAGTATATTGCGATGACCAGCACATTTTATTTTATATTCCGATAGGAAATTAAATTCTCTAAAACATATTACAATTGTGCAGTTTTTTATCGAGCCATTTAAAAGATAAATGACTTTAACATCGTTTTTTCTTAAAATTCCTAGGTAAAAAAGCGACGAAAGAAATAGAAAATGCTGTAAATAATAGTTTACAGCATAATTTAAATGATATAATTTACATATCAGATAGACGGAACGCTCGGCCAATCCCGTCATTCCTCGGGATCATGCTGCGAAGCAGTGTACGAGATGTTGCAAATGGACGAACACTGTGATATAAACAAGAAAATCGGTAGAACCGATGGATGCTCCCCGAATGGATGCTCCCCGAAATGACAACTATCCACAACTTGTGTTTGTTTGTTTTGTTTGTATGGTGTTTTACGTCTTTTTCAACACATGTAAGGTTATATATGACGGTCGATTTTTTGTGATGGAGGCAGACCACCCACTTTTCCTGGGTAGAACCAGTACTGTACACCTCCCGTCATCCGTAAGAATCGACACTTTCTCACCCACAATTCGAGCTCCCAGTGGGATTCGAACCCGCAGTGGTGAATGGCGCAGGTTTACAACACAACGTCTTTAACCATTCGGCCTCGGAGACGCTTTTATCCACAACTTATCACATATCCACAACTTATCACATGGCCTTGTATCACCCAGCAGTTTTCAATTTGCAGTTCCATCCGTAGTTTTTGACTTATGCTTCGGACAAGAATTACAAGTATAAAACTACAAAGGGCAATAACTCTAATTTGATTGAAGATTCGCTGTAGATCTCTGCACTTCCTCTCACTGCCCTCTATCATTGAGTAAAGTGTCATCTCTGAAGTAATGCTCCAGACAAAAAATCTAAGTAAAAAATTACAAAGGGCAATAACTCTAATTATTTGAATAAAGACAGAGTTACGGTTCTTGCACTCTGCACTTCGTCTTATTACCCTCTATCATTGTGTGAAGTTTCATTGCAGTCCTATCAGTAGTTTTGAAGTTAGGCTCCGGACAAAAGTGGAAAGGACGGAAAGACAAATTTTCGGGGAGCATTAAAATAATTGCATGTGACTAAACTAAAGCTAACAACGTTGACAATACAGTGCGACTTTTATGAAAAACATCAAACATAGCCATATTTGAGACGTTATTATTAAAAACCTGTTAACACGACGACAAAACAAAACTCAGATTCAAATCGCAAATATCTTCAAAATTAATATTTATTTTCATATGCATACCCTTGACTATACCAATAAGTCAATTCCCCTTAATTCAGTTGAATCTACGCTAATATAAGTTCCGGCAACACATTTAAATTATTAAAAACAGGATGAAGCTGCCCATTTTCTTCTTCTCATGTTGAGAGATAGGCGCACAACGTAATTTGTTTGTTATGATGTGTAATCTCTCAAAACAGTCTGTATGATATACGTAACAATCCATGTCAGATAAGGAAGAAACTATTTCGACCTTGATTATAGTGCCCGTGTTCAAAATCTGGTGTATGGGACTTGGAAATAAACATAAAAACCGCGGACCTGCGTCCCTTGGTATCGCTGATCATCATGTCCTGTCCGCCAGGTTTTGATCTGGCACAATATATTGAGGCTTCAAACCTTCCTTCTGGGACACATACTTTATAAAAACTTAACATAAACGTAACTTAATAATGCATAATCTTATAGTAGTCAATTAAATCAATAAAAACATGTTTCTATTTGAATACTATATAGGTGAAGTTGTATATACTTGCCTGCTTGGATCCAGCATATTGCAAGCAGAATGCAAGCACCCGTTCCCGTCGCTTTCAATGTCATTATCTGTAACAATATAACATACAGACTTTGTTGAAAACGTTTCTGTTAACGCCATTCTGTTCTACACATTATAACTAGACGCAAACATAATATGCCTAGTCTATTTGCAAGTATTTTCTGTTTCGTTATTTATATAAGACGCACGACAATCCTGACTGTTTTAAAACTCGCTGCGTCCCGTTAATTTTTCTACACACCTTGCATGTTTGAAAATCATCGATAATACTTATTTGCCTAGTTCAAAGCAAGTTGTTTTTTATTAGCATATTAGTATTTGTTGATTGTGTTGCATCAATAATATATTTCAATTATGATTAAATAATGAAGACAAACTGATAGCTCCATTTTTCCCCTTTTATATTTAATAATATGCAAGCAGTTTAAAAGTCAAACTGATTTGGTTTTGGATTAATAAATTGAGCTTATTTTAATGCTTGACACTTCTTCGAGATTGCCGTGTGTCCCTATAATTGTACATTCTTGTTCAATGTTACGAAAAAAAAACATAAACGTGGCAGAGTCATAGAAACATTAAAAGTAAACTCACTTATTTGGCCTAAAATAAACCACTAGTTAATACTGATATAACTTTTTAATCACAAAATAAACGGTATGTTAATTCCAAGTCAAAACAAAAACATAGCACCATCAGGACACATTCCAATTAAAATGAAAGCAACTTACTATTTAACAGTAAGGAGAAGAAATAGTTTAAAGTTCTCACTGGTACGCGCACTTGTATGTAACGTATTAACTATTTTCCGCTTGTATTTGCTTTATGTAGTGTTTTTGACTAAAACTCCCGCCTAGAAAGGTATTATGATTTGAACCCATGACAGTGTGTTTTTTTTCTTCATAAAATGAGGTAACACAAGCCGAATCTCCCGAGATCATTTTTCCGATGTGTACATAGTTGACATATTTATCTTCGTTATTGCATTGTTGCAAAGACGATATTACTCAAGCACGTTTGATATCATTATATACGGACGGTCAATGAAAACTCACAATTAAATCAGATTTACGTCACCATACGACGGAGGCAAATGAAAAGTGTCTTGCCCAAGAACACACCAACAAAACACAATGTCACCGGTGAGGCTTTCAAATCCACCGTGCTATCCACTAGGCCACGCCAACCCTTTTCAATGTATATAGTAGTATTTAAAATATTTTCAGCCAAACATGCTGATGAACATTGCGTGCAGGCAATCGCTTGCGCTCGCATTCAGCTTGTTTGTATTAGTGGAGGATATAGCTAAGTAATTTTGTCAAAATAGTTCAAATTGTAATAAAAACATGACATTTGGCCGAATAATTCCTTAGTATGTTGTGGTCATGTCACTGAGCCAACTCAGCTTCCCATTGTTATATTTGCCGCTTTGTCGATCTTTTCCGGACAAAACTCAAAAACTAATTCAGGGACTGTAATTAGACTTCATACAATGATAGAGGGTAATAAGGGAGTATAAGTACCACAACTCTATCGTCATTCACTATAGTTATTGCCCTTTGTAAAGTTATAATTCTTGTGCGGATAATAACTCAAAAACTACTAATGTAACTGCAATGAAACTTCGCACAATAAAATAGGGCAGTGAGAGGTCCATGTCTCTGTCTGTCCGTTCGTCCGTCTCTCCGGATATCTTGTTTTTAATTGGTTTTATTTTAAAAGTGGTTTACGTCAATTTTAGCACACGTTAGGCCATATATGACGGTCGAGATTTTCTTGTGGTAGAGGCAGATCACCGTTTGTTTACTAGGTAGAACCAGTACAGTATACCTCCCGCCACCTGAAGAAAAAAAATCAAAAGTTGTCGTATCGCAGTAATACCTCATGGTTTTCGTATCGAGTTATCTATCATAGGTCAAATTCGTTTGCTAAACAATTACTTGTTCCAAACGTACAGGTTGTGCAATCTCAAAAGTGATTTCGGTAATAACGATTTATGGGGTAAAGTGTAAAACACTTGTTTTGTCAAAGATTATTTTGATTTTAAGCAGTGTTGTTAAATTGTCTTTCGTTATGGAAAGCCGTTCCCCCCGCTAAAAACCAAATGACTTTCCATACTTTCTTTTACTTGAAAATGTTTTTAAACAATATGTTTATGTAAGTACATGCAACTATTTAAATATCAAACTAGCATATGCAAAATACCTCGGTCAAGAATCGTCTCTCGGCTCATTTACTAGCACACACACTTTTCCCAAATAGTGTTGAACATATAGCGTAATACAGTAACATGCAGGTGAGAAGATAGAATTGAATGTTGTTTAACGGCTCATCAACACAGTACAGGTTATTTAGAGCCGCCACAGAGAGAGGGGAAGGATACATAGGAATCCGGGAACCTGCCCTACTCTTATTATCGAATAGATTCCTATGATTATTTAACGTGCTCGGTTGATAGACCGATACACGGGACCGCCCGGTTTACGTCCCCATCCGACGGACGAGAGAAGATAGATGTAGGGCAAATTCCCAAATATTTCAGACGGTTCAACATTTCATAAGGCGCCCTATCATTGTGTCAGATGATATCTGTCACGCAACTGTATAGTATTAAGTTAAGATTTAACTGCGTTATACTTGCAATCCGATATTATCCCCAAATATGCTCTACAGGTTTAAGGTTATTGCTGTCATCATTCTATCTTACGAACACATATTTTTTTTCTGATAATGTCTTTATTACTGAAACAAAACACCACAACTTACGTCAAGATGTTATCTGAAAGTTAATGGATAGAGCATCAGACGTATTTAATTCTTAATAGTACCTATCGACGATTGCAAGTAAGAAGGCATATTGAAATATTGCTTTCGGCAGTTTTTAAGTGAGTTATGACTTTTATGCTATGAAAAAAGTAATTTTTAAACTTGCCATTTTACGATTTTTTATCAGAAAAATTACGAACTATGCATCTTAATCTTGAATTTGCTATGAAGGATCACCAGGACTCGATCTCGCACCATGGGGTATTGTACATTATCTTGCTTTAAGAAAAGAAAAATGCGATATATTTCCTTTCCAACTGGTGATTTTGCCTATTTATTTAACTATTATTTGAAATAAAATGATACAATTAGAAAGGTTATTTATTTTGCTTTTTAACCATGCATCTTATAAAAAATATTCATTAAAAAATAGATGTACCATGACCAAAACAATAAACACACGGTGATGTGCGTATAACACTTTAAGAGAAGGGGAAAAACGCTTTATATATTTCCTTTCCAACTCGAGATTTTAACCGTTATTTGAAATAAAATTACACCATTATTTATTTCTGGTGATATAAATTATATTATAATTCAGTTAAACGTGGATATATAATGTCTGTTTTCAATGTAGATGTGTGTGCCGTACGTCACGTCTCTCGCATACCGCCACGATACCGCTACGATAAGCATAATAACAATCGATAAATGCAGCGTATAATCGATAAACTTACCTGGACGACAAGTGTTTACAGTACAATACAGAGTTTGTACTGCCGTTTCATATCCCCGTCATATAGAGCCCTGGCTGTAAGCATTATGTTCGTCATGTTCTTTAGGTCGGTACTTAGGACGATATGTACTCTCCTTTGCATCTATTAATATTACTATAATATTCGTATTTGGATAGATAGATTTTTTTTTAAATTTCAATCACCAAATTAATGGTGATCCATTTATTCACCCCGTCATAGGTTTGTGAGGGTCGGGGTGGGCCACCCCTCAGCAAACCGTACAGTTATATGATAAAATATGCGTCAAATATGTATTTAAATATAATACAACAAATATTTACAGAAGCTAGACTAAAGCATATCTTAATATAGACAAATGGGGAGTTTTTTTCTTTCTTTACGATTTCAGAATGAGTGCAAATATGAATATTGGCCAAATTTGTTAAAGGGAGGCATTGCAATATGTATATATTTCAAAATATCTTCAGTGGATAATATGTCATGAATGGCATGTATCCCTTTAAAACTTGGAAGACATTTAATTTCACAACCTTCAAATTATAAACTTTACTTATTTATAATTTTTTGCATTCATTCTAAAATTGCAAACAAACTTTTTCTTTTCAAAAAACCCAGTGGATGATTTACATATATGTATATTGAAAGAAAGTTATGTTACATAGACACTTACAAATATTAGAACAATGAGACATACATGTGACTTATACCAGACCTATGTAATATCTCCACTGAGTTTTCCTATTATATTCTGGGAAAAAAGTTGTGGTATATAAAAAACAAGAGGCCCAAGAGGGCCTGTGGACGCTCTACTGGCTAATATGGCTCTTATGACATCAATGAAGCGAGTGTCTTAAAGAGGCAAAATATAGCATTTAACTATATCAAGAGCAATAAAAAAAAAAAAAAAAAAATATATATATAAAAAAAAAAATTTAAAAAAAAAAAATCAATTTTTTTTTAACAAATATATATAAAACAAACAATAATAAAAAAAAGAAAATAAAAAAATAAAAAATAAAGAAATTAAAAAATTTAAAACAAGCATTGATGTAAAACTGTGACCCCCGGGGCTGTGCCAGATGTGACCCCAGGGTCAGCATTTGAACAAAATTGGTAAAGGACCATAAGCTTATAGCAACAGCAAAATATTAAACCTCTGGCTCTTGCAGTTTCAGAGAAGAAGATTTTTTAAGTTTTTCCCTATACATATCTATGTAAAACATGTGAACCTTGGGGCGGGACCAAATGTGACCCCAGGGTCACCTTTTTGAACAAACTTGGTAAAGGACCATAAGCTTATAATAATTGTAAAATATCAAACCTCTGGCTCTTGTAGTTTCCGAGAAGAAGATTTTTTTTTAAAAAAATCCTATATAAGTCTGTGACCCTCGGGGCGGGGACAAATTTGACCCCAGGGTCACCATTTGAACAAACTTAGTAGAGGACCATAAGCTGATGCTACATGTAATACATGAGAGCTCTTTGCCTTGTGGTTTCAGAGAAGAAGATTTTTTAAACTTTTTTCCTATATGTCTATATGAAAAACATGCAAAACCTCAATATACAAACTTTGGACCCCCGAGGCACGGCCATTTTTGACCCCGGGGACTTTATTTCAACAAACTTGATAGTCTAGGCGTTGGCGATCATTTTGAAAGAAAAACTGTTGAAATCTGTCAAGCGGTTCTGGAGAAGAAGATTTTTTAAGGTTTCGACTATATATGGTAATGGCAGCCATCTTGGATGTAGCGCTGACCTAATTTTAACAAATCTAAAAAGCATTTATCTAAGGATCATCCATTTGAAGTTTGGTCAAAATTAGCCAAGCGGTTTCTGACGAGAACTCGTTTGAAGAATTCCCTATACATGTCTATGTAAAACATGTGACCCCTTGGGCGGGGCCAAATGTGACCCTAAGGTCACCATTTGAACAAACTTGGTAAAGGACCATAAGCTTATAGTAAATGCAAAATATCAAACCTCTGGCTGTAGTAGTTTCTGAGAAGAAGAAGATTTTTTACAAAAAAATCCTATATAAGTCTATGTAAAACTGTGACCCCCGGGGCGGGGACAAATTTGACCCCAGGGTCATCATTTGAATAAACTTAGTAGAGGACCATAAGCTGATGCTACATGTAATACATGAGAGCTCTGTGCCTTGTGGTTTCAGAGAAGAAGATTTTTTAAAGTTGTTTCCTACATGTCTATATGAAAACATGCAAAACCTCAATATACAAATTTTGGACCCCCGGGGCACGGCCATTTTTTACCCCGGGGACTTTATTTGAACAATCTTGATAGTCTAGGCGTTGGCGATTATTTTAAAAGAAAAACTGTTGAAATCTGTCCAGCGGTTCTGGAGAAGAAGATTTTTTAAGGTTTCGATTATATATGGTAATGGCAGCCATCTTGGATGTAGTGCTGACCTAATTTTAACAAATCTAAAAAGCATTCATCTAAGGATCATCCATGTGAAGTTTGATCAAAATTAGCCAAGCGGTTTCTGAGGAGAAGTCGTTTGAAGAAAAGTTAACGGACTACGGACGGACGACGGAAGACGGACAACACACCATCTACTTTGCCAGTAGAGCTAACAAGAGGCCCAAGAGGGCCTGTGGACGCACTACTGGCTAATATGGCTCTTTTGACATCAATGAAGCAAGTGACTATCGTCTTAAAGAGGCAAAATATAGCCATAACTCCGCCATTACTGGTCCGATCTGGCTAGTTTTCCAAGTTAATAAAAATCAAAAAAAAATCAAAAAAATTAAAATCAAAAGAAAAAAAAGGAAAAAAAATGAAAAAAAGGGGAAAAAAAGGAAAAAAAGGAAAAAAAATATATATATATAAAAAAAAAAAAAAAAAATGAACAAAATTGGTAAAGGACCATAAGCTTATAGCAACAGCACAATATTAAATCTCTGGCTCTTGCTATGGTGGCTGATATGTGCCATCTCGTCTTTTCGTTATTTCGCCACGAAATAACGCCGAGCGAAAAGACGCCGGGCGAAAAGACGCCGGGCGAAATAACGAAAAGACGAAAAAACGCCGAGCGAAAAGACGACAAATATTCAAAACGCCGGGCGAAAAAACGAAAAGACGAGAAACCGGCACGCGAAAATACGACGTTTTATATATTTAAATTCTCGTTATTTTGTGTGAAGTTTTTTCGTTTTTTCGTTATTTCGCCCAGTGTTTTTTCGTTTTTTCGTTATTTCGCCCGGCGTCTTTTCGCTCGGCGTTTTTTCGTCTTTTCGCATGGCGTCTTTTCGCCCGGCATCTTTTCGCCCGGCGTTATTTCGCGTGGCGTCTTTTCGCCCGGCGTCTTTTCGCGTGGCGTTATTTCGCTCGGCGTTTTTTCGTCTTTTCGCATGGCGTCTTTTCGCCCGGCGTTATTTCGCGTGGCGTCTTTTCGCCCGGCGTTATTTCACTTGGCGTTTTTTCGTCTTTTCGCATGGCGTCTGTAACCTGTAACCACTTTTATTCACAGAAACGAAAACATATTTAATTGGAGAAAATAAACAAACCTTTGGTCGTCTGAGTTCTTGGAAAGAAGAGATTCGTTTAACGTTTTTATGCAATACACCATGCACGTATTAGAAACAAATGCAGCAATTTAAATTTTGACCTTTTTAGCAATCACCTGAGGGAAGATCCCAACAGTATATGTGGAAACGGAATTGAGGATGCTGAACATTTCTTGTTTAAATGCAGTCAATTTATTAATGAAAGAATTCAATTATTTCAAAGAACACGTACATTCCATCCTCTAAGTACAACAAAACTCCTATTTGGCAGTGATAATCGAACAGACGAAGACAATTTAGCTTTATTTACAGAAGTTCAAATTTATATAAAACGTACTCGCCGTTTCTCTCTTAATTAATATGTACCTGTCCCCTGTGATGTTGACGTTGAGGAGCAGGTAATGGGCAGGGTTGGCGAGGGTGGGAACCATGCAGGGATGTTTGGTCGAGACAGCTTGTTCGTTATCGTCAGTGCGCAAGGTAGGAAATGGAACAAAGTAGGAATATTTTCGTTAATCATATTTGCGAGTATACACTTTGATTTTTGTTTGCTTCATTCAAATAGTCAACATATCAGCAGTATATTAGTATAGGAAATTCTAAAGTAAAATAGCTATTTAATCCAGAATATATGATGCATACGTCAGTAGGTAAAGCTAAAACAATTTTGTTTTGAATCATGCGTGCGTATAGTTAAAATCACTAACATACTGTGATTTAGTTTGCTAAATGCGTTTGACAAAAGAGCATACAAATACTTAAATGTGTGTGTTTATTTTAAGCCGACACCTTGGGTGTTCTTACATACCGATTAGGATATCTGCGTAACATTCCGGATAGAAAGTATTTTCTTGCATTCGGGATAAGGCTTTCCGCGTTTTACTTTGAATTGAATTGGGTTTTAAGGCGCACCAACACATGCAAGGTTATATGACGCCTAACAGGAATGAAAATGCCAGGCTCATCCTCCACTAACATCAAGATAAAATATGTAGAATGGGCCTAGAACCTTCTAGAGTTGCTGCCATTTACGATGGAGCCATGTTTCCACGTTTGCGTACGCGGTGTCATGACCTTGAATGAGCATGATAAAAAATGAAAATAATAATATGAATGTGGGGGTGGGGGTGGGGGGGGTGGAGAGTGGGGGA
The DNA here is from genome assembly GCA_037043455.1 of Cyrtodaria siliqua. Classification (NCBI taxonomy): domain Eukaryota; kingdom Metazoa; phylum Mollusca; class Bivalvia; order Adapedonta; family Hiatellidae; genus Cyrtodaria; species Cyrtodaria siliqua. Next base: position 8,817 of record JAWPHD010022589.1, on the reverse strand, counting down.
GGGGTGGGGTCCAACCTCTGCATGTGTTGGTGTGTTTGCAGTGGTTGTATTCTACCCCGGCAACCTCACGGGGATCCGCGTATTACACGGTGGATAGATGCAAGAAAATTCATAATCGCTAAATATTAAATTAATAACTAACTCAGAACACAATAATAACTAACGTTGCGACGTAATAACTAACGTTGATGGCGTCAGTTAACTGACTTAAAGTGTAATAAATAGATTATTTAACAGCCCGAATCGATTATTGGGTAATCCTTCACTCGATGGTAGACGTGTTTTGTTTTTTCACTCACTCTCATACGCTCGTTCGTGAAAAGAGCCACACGTCTATACCACTCTTGAAGGATTTCCCTATAATCCATCCCAGCATTTAAATAATCTCTATATATCGATGGTCTAGAATTATAATTATAACGTCGTAAGTGAAAAATCATAGTTTTCGGGAAAGTGAAAAAAAACGGACTCATATGATATAAGCTGTAGTTTGCTTTCTCATAAAACAAAGTATTTGTTATTTCAAAAAAAAAAAAATTGACTTTGTAATCCGAACAATTGCACTTACGACCTTATGTTATTAAATATTCGGAAAGGAAGATGTTCATAAAAAAGTTGTATCTGACAGTTAGACCTTTTAAAATATGGTAAAAGCGATTATTAAACCACTGTAAGTGTCTTATAAAAGTTTGCTAGTTCATGCTACACCGTTGGTCGAAATGTAGAATACATATGGGAACATGCGTGTGATGACAACATTGCAATATTATATATTAGAAAATATTCCATTTTTTAAATTTAAATCAAACCGGTATAAATAAAAACATGCTCTTATTATTATAAATGTAATTAAATAGTAATGGTCACTTAACATACAAATAATATTAATTTAATTAAATAGTAATGGTAACGTAACATACACATAGAGACACGAATTATGTTTCAAATTAATTGTTATAACAATTATAAGAGAACTGGGAGTTGTATTCACTAATGAAAAGAAAACTAATCAATCACGAACAAACACTAACACATGGTCCTATACCCTTTGTAGTCTATAACGTTACACTGTATTTACCGACTATCTTTTGAAAATGTAAAACTATTCAATTCGTAACCAGACATTTAATACCCTATATATCCTTACATATCATATCCCCATACCTTATATATCCTTATGTAATATATCCCCATACCCTCTATATAATATAGAGGGTATGGGAACATATTATATAGGGATATATAGGGTATGTGGATATTATACTTACATAATAACTATATCCCCATACGCTATATGTCCTTGCATAATATGTCCCATACCCTCTATATCCTTATATAATATGTCCCCGTACTCTCTATATACTTATATATTATAACCCCATGAATACCCCTTTTATCCTTACATAATATGTCCCCGTACTCTCTAAATGCTTTCGTAATATGCATACGTACTCTCTATATCCTTCATAGTATGTCACCGTACCCTTTATGTATTTACATAGTATATCTACCCACTCTATATATCTTTTAATACACAATAGATCCCCCGTATCATTTGTATGTCCCCGTACCTTTTATATCTTTACATAGGATCTTTACATACATTACATGTCCCAATGTCCACATACCCTCATATACGTGCATATTATCTTATTTCATTCGATAGTGTTATCCGCGTGAGATAGGGAAATCTCACCCTCGAGATCAGGCAGAGCCTCGTCCCTGGTTGCCATTCTGATGGATGGATGGATGGATGGATGGATGGAATGAACGTTCGAACAAACGATCGAACGAATGGTGTTTCATGGCATTTCGACAGATAAATAGGTTATATGTTGCACTGAAATCGACGAAAGATAGTAATTTAGAAAATAACGTGAAAATGGGCTGACTAGAACATACTTATTATGACTAGAAGATACTTATAATGTGTTTCTTTTCTTCACTATACTCTGCAAAAAGGCTTACACTGGTGTCTAATATAGAAGCCATGTCAATCGATTAATGATCGATCATCGGTCGGTTTAACATTCTGATGACCGGTAATGAATTTTCATCAGATTTCCAACACTAGCTTTATCTACTCATTATTAAAAGACTGTCACATTGGACTAATTTAATAACAATGTACAACAAAACACACTTAGTTAAACTACTTATTAAAATACTTTATGTATTGACCATTCAGCAGAAACCGTTGAAATACCTGATGTACTTAAACGAATCTCTTCTTTCCAAGAACGCAGACGAGGAATTTTTTTTTTATTTTCTCTCATTACATATGTTTTCGTTTCTGGGAATAAAAGTGGTTACAGGTTACAGACGCCGGGCGAAAAGACGCCATGCGAAAAGACGAAAAAACGCCGAGTGAAATAACGCCGGGCGAAAAGACGCCACGCGAAATAACGCCGGGCGAAAAGACGCCATGCGAAAAGACGAAAAAATGGCGAGCGAAATAACGCCACGCGAAAAGACGCCACGCAAAATAACGCCGGGCGAAAAGACGCCATGCGAAAAGCCGAAAAAACGCCGAGCGAAAAGACGCCGGGCGAAAAAACGCCGGACGAAATAACGAAAAAACGCTGGGCGAAATAACGAAAAAAAGAAAAAACTTCACACAAAATAACGAGAATTTAAATATATAAAACGTCGTATTTTCGCGTGCCGGTTTCTCGTCTTTTCGTTTTTTCGCCGGGCGTTTTGACTATTTGTCGTCTTTTCGCTCGGCGTTTTTTCTTCTTTTCGTTATTTCGCCCGGCGTTTTTTCGTCTTTTCGTTATTTCGCCCGGCGTCTTTTCGCCCGGCGTCTTTTCGCTCGGCGTTATTTCGCACATATCAGCCACCATATCTTGCAGTTTCAGAGAAGAAGATTTTTTAAGTTTTTTTCCTATACATGTCTATGTAAAACATGTGACCCTTGGGGCGGGGCCAAATGTAACCCCAGGGTCACCATTTAAACAAAGTTGGTAAAGGACCATAAGCTTATAATAAATGTACAATATCAAACCTCTGGCTCTTGTAGTTTCCGAGAAGAAGATTTTTAAAAAAAAAATCCTATATAAGTCTATGTAAAACTGTGACCCTCGGGGCGTGGACAAATTTGACCCCAGGGTCACCATTTGAACAAACTTAGTAGAGGACCATAAGCAGATGCTACATGTAATACATGAGAGCTCTGTGCCATGTGGTTCCAAAGAAGAAGATTTTTTTCAGTTTTTCCCTATACAAGCCTGTGTAAAACTGTGACCTCCGGGGTGGGGCCAAATGTGACCCCTGGGTCACCATTTGAACAAACTTGGTAGAGGACACAAGCTTATAGCAAATGCAAAATATTAAACCTCTGGCTCTTGCAGTTTCAGTGAAGAAGATTTTTTCAGTTTTTCCCTATACAAGCCTATGTAAAACTGTGACCCCCGGGGTGGGGCCAAATGTGACCCCTGGGTCACCATTTGAACAAACTTGGTAGAGGACACAAGCTTATAGCAAATGCAAAAATATTAAACCTCTGGCTCTTGCAGTTTCAGAGAAGAAGATTTTTTAAGTTTTTCCCTATACAAGTCTATGTAAAATATGTGACTCTTGGGGCGGGGCCAAATGTGACCCGAGGGTCACCATTTGAACAAACTTGGTAAAGGACCATAAGCTTATAGTAAATGCAAAATATCAAACCTCTGGCTGTTGTAGTTTCCGAGAAGAAGATTTTTTCTAAAAAAATCCTATATGTTACATTGCACCATTGCGTTTGTGCTTCCGTAGTGTATAGTCAAATAGTGCCTAATAAAAATCGTTTTCCTGCCTTACTAGTGATACAAAATGCATACTTTTGATTGCTTTTTGTTATTATTACCTATAATTCAGCCAAATGATGTATTGTGAACATTGATTAGTGTTCGTTTGAGATATTTAATTATAATTGACATAGACAGTAAAGCGAAAGTAGAAATGGGGTAAATCTATATGTGACGTGTCAAAATAGAACGTGACGTCATTCAACAGATTGGCTTGTTCTTATACATAACCCCTTGTTTTTATTGCATTTTTATATTGGCGCACCCTCGATCGTTTGATTGATATGTGTTTTAACATTTTCTACGGAGAAAAATGCGCATTTTTTATCTCTTGATATACATTCGTCCTATATAAAACATAGAAGGAAAATCAATGGTGCAATGTAACCTAAAGAGAGCTAAATGGGATAAATCTATCTCTCTTGGATTCGTACTTAAAGTCGAATTTCAGATGAAAACTAGTAAGCAGAGCTCTGAAACAGACACTACATGTGCTTTTATGTCGGTTTTGAGTATATTTAATCAGTTTTCGTGTCTAACAGCCGTAATTTCGAGTTTCAGGTTTTTGTGGGTATTAAAATGGCGTGCCTGGGCTACTTCTTTAACTGAAGTTTAATTCTTTGGTATGGAAAGGTAGACTGCTGTTTGTGGAACATGTTTTCAAAACTTTATCTTCAAAAAAAAATATTTGGTAGGTTTGCCACCACTAAATCTTTCCCCTACCCCCCAAAAATAAGATATTGTGAACAGTTTTAGAATGGTTTAACTTTTAAAATATTATTAATATACATAAAAACACTGACTTTGTAGCGTACGGCTATTATCAATTTTGATTTTAGTGGTATTTGTGGCATGTTTGAGCGTGTATACTCAACTAAAAATAGATCATATGCCACAAATTGATGCAATTTTACTACGAAAACACGTTTTGGTGTGCAAATCTGAATATTGTACATATGCAAAGTCCTGCTGGTTACTAAAATGCATGTTTTATTGATATTTATTGAATTATTTTGACAATTTGTCACATGTGTCAAGTATATTGCCAAGAAATGTTATTTCATATGGCAATTCAAATAGTGTACATATAGCGGAAATTCCCGTGTTGCGTTTTCATATCACTTGAGTGTATATTAAAGGGACACACGGCAATCTTGAAGTATTTGAAATGGGTTTCTCGATTTATATATCCAGTATCATTTTTACTTTACTTTTACCCTGGTTACATTTAAATAAATCAAATTTTAAGTATTCACTATTTCGTCTTATTATACTATAAGTTTTAATATATTATAGGTGCAATAATATAAAAAAATAATAATATGCAAAAGCAAATGGCTTAATACAGTTCGTATGATTAACATTAATGATTGAGCAAATGCAATTTATGTAGAAAAACTAACGGGACGCCGCTAGTTTTAAAGAATCAAGATTGCCATGTGTCCCTTTAAGTATTCGTTTTGTTTTAGGTTTATGTCGTATATTGTTGAATCTACCCTTAATAATCCCACGATCCCCGGCAGAAAGCGTTGTCGTATTTGTAACCCCGACATCCACAAGCTCACAGTTATGTAATATGGACCCGGCGTTAGGCCATCTCATTATGTATTTACGTTTTACTGAATCGATCCGGTGACGGTCGGACACAACCCTTTTTGGATTCGGCTTTGGGCCGACGTAGAAAGTATTTATGCTTTAAATACCGTTTATTTGGTATAACGTGTCAGTTATTATAGTTTCAATATAAGAAATGTTCTTGTGTCGTAATAGCGAGATGACATAAAAGCACGTGTCCATGCAAATCCTTAGGAACGTATTTTGAACGTATCAATCTCGGTCATGAATCAGAAATATTAATTTCAGAAATCAAAACAAAAGTTTTGTATTAAGGAAAGGAAATCATATCTCATAGCAAATCAAGGTATGTGGGATCGTTTGTTAAAAAACTCGGGAGATGGAGATCCGAACACCCTAAAGATGGGTATGTGATGGAAGGCGACGACACAAAACTAATAATTACTCTAAATTTGGGAATTTAAAGCGTTTCTAGATAATGTACCCGCCCTTTAAAAATTCGAATAAATGTTTGCCTGTGCGAATTAACACCCTTCTATTGTTTGTTATTCTTTTAGAATGTAACATTTATTGGTATAATTTGAAAACCTGAGGTTTTTTGAAATTATTTTGGAGAATAGATCATAAATGTTTTATGTTTGTTTGAACAGAGCGAATTAAAACATAAAATAATTTATGAAAGTGTCTCTTTAATAATTTAAAGTTCGACGAGTTGCAATGAACCTGTTTATACAGGTTCAACCGGTTCCTAGAGGGCGCTATATACTCGTTTGCACGTGCAAAGCGAGTATACGCTGACGTGTACTGAGCAGAAAAGCTTTTTTGTCATTCGAATCCGACAGGCAAACAGTAAAGTCGCTTTTCCCACCCACCCACCAATCTACGTCTAAAGTTACAATAATCGTAGTATTACCATAGACAATGTTTAACGGCACCGACGGGTTAAATATGGATGAAGTACAGCGGAAAAATATATTTCAAGTAAAACCATATTATGTGTCCTGATGAATTATGTAAGTGCGATATAGTACAGTGGGACATTATTCAAAGAATTGTTATTAACAATCGTTATTTTTAGTTCTTTTGTAGTATCGTTCTAAGAAGGATGGACATAGGCTGTGATGAGTTCCGGACAATAAACAGTGAAAACTAGAGCTACAGTGTTTAAACGCGCAGTGTTTCAACTTCTAGTTCTTAGTGAGAGCTTTAAAGCTCTGTGTTCAATTCATATGTTATAAGGTACGAGCAGGAACCGGAATCATCGCCATTGATTGATTGAATTGGATTTTATAGTCGCACCAACAGCTAAGGTCATATGGCGACTTTCCAGCTTCCATTGGTGGAGGAATTGAATTATATTGAATTATATTGTTAATAAATCGAATAAATGTTTGCCTGTGCGAATTAACACCCTTCTAGTGTTTGTTATTCTTTTAGAATGTAACATTTATTGGTATAATTTGAAAACCTGAGGTTTTTTAAAATTATTTTGGAGAATAGATCATAAATGTTTTATGTTTGTTTGAACAATAGCGAATTAAAACATAAGATTTATTATGAGGCAAAATAACTTAACATAGAACGCAACTCAAGATGAATCCCTAAATATATAGTCCATCTTGTCGGACGTGTAAATTAACTGGGTATTGTTTAACCACCCATAGGATATGTTGTCTGCCTTTTAATGTAGTTTTTTGACTGTTACTCGTGATGCGCAGGCTTCATAACCGCTGATGCGCAGGCTTCATAACCGCTGCTCCCAACTAAATTCCACTTTGTTTATTTCGCTCTTCGGGGCATAGAATTTTATTAGATACTGGGACCATATACGCCGCTGGACATGGAATAATGGCAGTAAATATGGCATGTCCACCCCATATGCATGCCATCTTCGGGATGGTTAAAATTATGTACTATTGATTTTATGAATACTGAGTTCTGCTCAACCCGGGGCTAGGGTGCGTGAACAGTAGCAAGCATATTTCACTTCCGTTCATGAACAGTCTCAATCAAACCGAGACTGCAATATATGTATCGTGTTCGGCCGTTTCCGTAGGTCCACTATCATACTCTTTGTTATTTAGCGCTTGATGAGTTTGTGTGTGCGCTAGTTATTACGTAATGCCTATTTCGTGTTAATAATGCTAGAACATATCAATAAATAGCCGTGGCCTAGTGGTTAAACGTACGGCCATCAACATTTAAAAGCGCAACGGCTGTGGTTCAAATCCCGTTCCGGGCAAGTACTTTTTTTATCTCATATATTCTGAAGCCGTATATTTATCGATGTTACCTGTAAATAAAAATGTGATATTTTGCTACTACTACTATACGCTTTTATTTTTGCTCGCCCTATGGCACAAGGCCTTTTGGCGAGCGTTTCTAGGTAGTTGATTTTATTTATTCATTAATCATAATTATTATAAGGAGATTTTTTAACGTTATCATCTTTCAAGAAATGACAAGAACAAAGCAGACACTTTAATATATGCCCAAGCTTTAATATATGCCCAAGGAAGATTATGGGGTTATTTAATTATATGCAAACAGGTTTAAAAGTCAAAATGATACTGGATAAATACATCGAGACGAAAATGGTAATGCTTGATAAAATCTTCAATATTGCCATGTGTCTTTTTAACATACACGTTAAAAATATCAGTAATTGTACACTCTTATTTCAATAATGGATTATGCGAGAACAAGTGCCACACATGACCCCGAAATGTTACATGTAACAAATGACTGGGCTACTTAAAAATACAATAACCGTAAGCAAGACGTATATTGAACATAAGCAAAAACATTCCAGCGACAAGTGTTGTCATTTTTAGGCATTGTAAGTCGTTAAGGGGTCGTAACTTTACATATACAATGTCGGATCAAAATCCTGTTTCCAGGTCACCGGATAATGTTAGTTTTGAATGACGAAAAAAAAAAGAGTGAAGTGACAATGTGACAACATGTATGTCTTTATTCATACTCGCTTTTCACCAATGCGGCCCGGGTTTCACTCCCGGGAAGTTTGTGAGATGGTCACCAAATCGGAGAGGTGAGTTTTCTCCGGGTCCCCCAGTTTTCTCCCACAGTAAGGCAACCATACACCACCATCTGCGCGGTCGGTTCAAAAGCTGACATGAGCTGATGTTAATTGTTAAAATGTACCTGACCGACTAGAAAGATTACTTTTATTTTATTATTACAATTTCAATGACATTTGAGCTTAGATGTGCATGTTCATTATTTTCCAATGACATTTGAGCTTAGATGTGCATGTTCAGTTTTCCCTTGTAATAGCCCACCGTTTACATCATTCGTTTAGTGTGTCTTCCTGAGTTTTTTGTTTCCGTTTCCGTTCACATTTCTCCACCAGAGGAAGCAGTGTTATTCCTACTCCACCAGTCACTAGCATGGAAGCAATAAGTGATAACTGGGGACATAGGTACCGAGTTCA
>JAWPHD010022588.1:0-24639 GCA_037043455.1 Cyrtodaria siliqua | reverse complement strand
TCTAGAACAAGCTCGTATATAAGTAAGCTCAATTGTTCCAATATTACCTGTAAGTCAATTTAGCATATGTTACACAAACTTAACCTTAAATTTAACTTATCTGTCTGTGACTTTAGTCTTTGATACTTCGCTGGGCTGAGAAATTAACTTTTATAATGCAACTCGCAAACTATTGGCCAGTGATATAAATTTTCAACTCGCCAATATTGAAATCTACTGGCCATATATTTCCCAAAGCTTTTTGCAAATATAACAATGTTATTACCGACCGTTGTTAGCAACCGACAAAATTATGCTAGATGTATCACTGATTACCATTATTTTGTACATACTAACAGCAGTGCCCGAGATCGGGTAAACAGCTACATTATATGTCTAGTGCATTCTAAAAATAGAACTTATTAAAATAAAATAAGACCTTGGCAACGTGCTGCTGCTAACATAATTGTGCGGTGATGTTAGTTGATCAACTATTAAAACAGACCAGAATAAGCAATTGTTTCACCCGTTAGTTACTAATTCATCCTTGGAAACCCACATGTTATACATTAAGGATTTCTTAACTTGGAAGCAAACTCGCAAAATTTCCACTCGTGTATAATATCAACTCGCATTTTCAAATCCAACACTCGCAAAATGCAAGTTGCGAATGCTAAATTCGAGCCCTGCTTGGTCATATTAATTGTTGGCATTGGTGGACATCGCTGGACCGACAAAAAATACCAAGGTCAATGTCATATTTTGCGTTATTTCCCCAAACTTAACCTTGGTTAGGTAACTTAACCCTCAGTTAACTTTATGTGATTGTTTCACTTTATGTCTTTGATACTTGGTCATTATTGCTGGCGTTGGTGGACATTGCTGGACGACAAAAAATACCAAGGTTAGGGTCATATTTGCGTTAATTTTCCCCAAACTTAATCTTAGTTAGTGTAACTTAACCTTTGTTAGGTAACTTAACCTCAGTTAACTTTATGTGATTGCCTCACTTTATGTCTTTGATACTTGGTCATATGTATTGTTGGCAATGGTGGACATCGCTGAACGACAAAAAAATACACAAGGTCATATTTTGCGTTATTTTCCCAAAACTACACACTGGTCAAACCACTTAACCTCAGTGACTTAACTTCTTATGATAATTACCACGCTTTATATTTGTTTGATACTTGGTCATATGAAGTATTGTCTTTGGTGGACATAATTAAGCACAAATTTAATAAAATATTTCATATGCCGTTTGCCGCAGTGGGCGAGACACCCTCAGACCGAGGTCTTGTTCATGTTTAGCAAGATAATAACATGTTAACAAAAGTTGAATTACGGGACAGAACCCTTTGTCATAATCTGGCAGAAAGCTGGGATATATGAGTGATCAGGAATTGTTGATTTATAACGGTTCATCAACATGTTACCTTAGGTTAGATATAAGGGCCACTCAATAGAGAGAGGGGAAGGACACATAGGAATCCGAGAACCATGCCATATTTTTACAGTCGGATTTCTTTGGTTCTTTTACTTGGAAGATAGACTCCGATATACATGAACACTAGTAGTCAAAGAATTATTTTTTTTGCCCATGGACACATTGCTGCACTTGTGAGACTTGAACCCATGATTTCTGGATTCAAAGTCATATGCCATGCAATGGGTCACTCAGGCCCCTCCATAGGGCAGGAATATATATAATTTTTATGTTCAACTTTTGCGTTTAGGTCACTTTTTCACAAACTGTATGCACTAGACCTTTAAAACTTTTCTTATAGTTGTATCTTGATTGGTATATTGCAACGTGACAAAGCAAATGTGGAAGTGACCTCGACCCTCCAAGCAAAGGGCAGATAACTTAATAATTTTACCTTCAACTTTTGCTTTGAGGTCAATTTCGCACAAACTGTATGCACTACACCTTTTAAACTTTGTTTATAGTTGTATCTAGGGTGGTACATCGCAACATGACAAAGCATATGTGGATGTGACCTTGACTTTCCTTCACTTCACAAACTGTATGCACTAAGACCTTTCAAACTTTGCTTATAGTTGTATCTTGAGTGGTACATTGCAACGTGACAAATCAAATGTGGATGTGACATTCACCATCCAAGCAAAGGGCAGATAACTTTAATTGTTACATTTACATCACTTTCTCATTAACTATAATTATGCACTAGATGTTTTAAACCTAATTTATAGCTTAATCTTTGGAAGAAAATATATTCTATTTTGACATAGTTGTGTTTTGGGTAGTGCATCTTTTTGGACGCATTGATTTCATCTATGACCTTGACCTACTTTTTGGAGCTGATGATTTTTAGCTGTACTGGCCAAGGGCCTTCATATTTTTCATCCAATCTTTACCAAACTTTAACAGATTGTTAATATCAATGAAAGCTCGGACAAGTTTGAAAATCAGCCAGATCGGACCAGTAAAAGCGGAGTTATGGCCCTTGATTTAGTTAAAAATGCTATATGTTGCCTCGTTATACAATAGGGCGTTCATTTTTCATCTGATCTTTACCAAACATTTTTTTTTTATTTTTAGATATTTTTTTTTAAATATAAATCTATTATTTTTAGATATTTTTTTTTGTTTTTGTTTTTGATTATTTTTTTATTTGATTTAATTGATTTATTTTTAATTTGATTTATCCATTGATTTTCTGATTTTTTTTAATTATTTTTTTTTTAATTATTTTTATTTATATTTTTTATTGATTTATTTTTATTTCATATTTTTTTTTTTTATCATGCAGATGTGCACTTTTCTGCCCAATAAAGGGGTGACCTATTAAATTTTGCTTTATTTAGCCACTGACCAGTAGAGCAAATCAATGCGGAATCCCTCGGCGTTTATTGTACGTAACGTTATCTGACGTCATGCACGTAACGTTGCCTGACGTCATAAAACAAACAAAAAACAACAACATGGCGGCGTCCTCGATAAGCGTAACATTTGGAGAAATAGGTAATAATAGTAATTCATACAGAAAATGTGGATAATCTACATGATAAATAGAATATTATGCCAGTGCCTTTTACTATCAAGTTTATTAGGCTCGGCTCCTTTTCTAAGCCTCGCCTAATAAACTTGATAGTAAAAGGCACTGACATAATATTCTCTATTTAATTGCTTTTTTTTTTTCTGTTTTTTTTTTTCTCGGCACGAAAACGAAGAATGGCTCGGCAGAGCCTCACCATTCTTCCTTTTCTAAGCCTCGCCTAATAAACTTGATAGTAAAAGGCACTGACATAATATTCTCTATTTAATTGCTTTTTTTTTTCTTTTTTTTTTTTTTCCGTGTCAACACCGTGTTAGCAGGAAGCATTGCTATGATTTCTAGTTGTGCCTATTTCGTTTTTTCCGGTTCCATTGATTTTTGATGGTGTTACGGTCCCTTGACATTTTTACTTTTAAATTTATTATCTGCGCTACTCCTCATAAACGCCTTGTTGGATTTTGACGAAACTTGGCAGGAAGCATCGGTAAGATGTCTAGTTGTGCATATTCCGCTTTTGTTCCAGTTTGCTGATTTATGACGGAGTTATGGCCCTTTGACATTTTTACTTTTTTTCTTGTCGGCGCTACTGCTCCATTAGGCTTGGATTTCTACAAAATTTGGCAGGAAGACTCAGTATGATGTCTAGTTGTGCAAAGCGCAGTATATCGATGAAATCTTGGACAAGTTTGAAAAACCAGCTAGATCTTGTATTGAATCAAATTATATTTTAATGCATTTTGATACCTACGTTTTCTGTCTGATGGTAAGTTTCATCCTCCATCTCATCTCCCTCAGAGGTTGCTGTACCAATATAACCTAATATGATGTGTTAAAGGGATATAAAACCCCATTTCATTTCTTTTTTCAGGAATAAATGTAGCGGGAGTGAAGTGGGTGATACGACTACAACTGGTTCTGCTGTTTCTTTTATTCCTTTCTGTGATGGACTTTCTGGTCGGGTCATTCGTTCACACGGATCCAGGTAAGGATATATATCGCAAATCGACTCTGTGACAGTAATACATTACATCTCGACTACAATATGGGCTTTGTTCTCCAACTTCCAAAAATCATTCTCCATCGATAGTTGAGGGCGTTGGCCAGACCAGCTGGGTGTTACTGGATAACATGTATCAAGGACTTGTTACAGATGTCCATGATGCAGATGTCCGTGATTGATAAAAAAAAACACTATTAATTGTGTACTATTGATTTTATGAATATTGAGTTCTGCTCAACCCGGGGCTAGAAGGCGTGAGCGGTAGCTAGCATATTTCACTACCGCTCATGAACAGTCTCAATCAAACCAAGACTGCAATATTTCATATGTGTCGTTCTCGGCCGTTTCCAAAGGTCCATTATCATACTCTTTTTTTTTTACGTGTTTTTTGTTGTTCACTAATTTTGTTTAAGAGCAAAACATTCCACATAATGAAAATTCATAATTCAGTATGTAAATATCAACATCTGCTTCTTATAGTGGCTTGATTAATACTTCAATGATGTAATATTCCAGGTACTCATATGTTTTTTTTATTTACTTCATTAAAAAACATCAAACGTTCAGTGTTCATGATAACTTAAGCACCCACTGTCTGTGATCTTGTGGAGCCGTTCTATGAGAGACCCTTAAGTTTAAACTTGTTTATTTTACATCGATTTTAATGAAAGCTATAGGAACTTGCTTTAGTCACCCTGGATGTCGTCCTGGGTAGAACCAGTTCTAAGCAAATGCAGATAAATTGTCTTGCTCAGGGACACAATATATATGCTTATGGCGGTGATCGAACCCATGACTTTTCGATCATGGATCCAGTGCTATACCAATAGACAACAGCGGTCCACAACCAGCTAACCTTTCTCTGCACTGGTAACGATTAACTTCCAGAGACCGTTATAGTATTATTTTAGACAATGGCATTTTTACCCAGGATACCTTTTTGATAGTCTCTAATAAGGATAATGTCCTGGGTACATTGATTATGAAACAAGCTTCACCGCTTCTACATATCACTCTCCATGGGGCTAATAACTAGTGATGGAAATCGGCTGAAATTTTTCACAATCGATAATCGGTTTAATCAGATGGTGTATAATCGATAACTTTTCGATTAATAATCGGTTGAAGTAGAAGAATCATTCAATCAACAGCGAACAGTCAGGGATGGAAACTAATGGTTGCCCGTTCGCCCGGGCAACTAAATTCCAAACTGGGCAAGTAAATTTCATAAGTTGGTAGTCCGCCCAGGCGACTAGCTTTTTCGACAAGCTAAACTTACAAATATGCTTAGAACATGCCATGGGCTCATTTTCAGCTGGGAACCAAAATTCATAAGATGGTTGCACCAAGCTTAGTTTCCATCCCTGCCGAACTGTTGACAAGCAAGACTCTACAATCTTCACTGTTTGTATAAAGTAATTTCTGTTACAATTAAAATAAAAACAGAAAAAGGTATATTAGCATTAGACATCATTTGTGGAAATGGACAAGCAAAAATAACAATGCTTTTGTCTGCTGCTTTATAATCATTAAAATTCATTATTGTAATTTTGTAAATGATAATTTGACAAACAGCCGAAACAGGTAACTTGACACAAACTGGCTAACAAGTTAACAAAAGAAGAAAAGTAATTCAAGTGACTAGAACCTTTTTAAATGACTAGAAAGTCCATAAAGTGCTAAAACTCACAGTTACTGAGTCATATGACAAACACATTCACATATGGGTGATTTCAAAAATAATGAAGCCATTACTTTGTCTTGAAATATATCAAATAATAGAGCTTCAATTACAATTACAATTTTTAAATGTGCATTCCAACATAGTATTATTTCCATTTAACTATCTATTTATAAATGTACACGACTACAACAAATCATGCATCCGAATAAGTTACTATCCGAAAACATCTACCGATATTATCATATATTAAAACAAATTAGCTTTGTTTGCATATTGCTTTCTGCAAGTTTTGCAAATTGCGACACTAGTGTCGATCTTCCCGTCGCCTCCTTTTTTAAATTTAAAGAAATCCCATGCCATCGATTTAGTTTTTGTTCCTGGATGAGGAAAAAGTTGTTCATCGCTGACGACGTGATCACTTATTTGTCTCCCTTGGGTACGGTATAAAACTTTCGCGACGTCGCGGAACAGAAATTCGTAATCGATTATCGTCGCTCTGGATTTTCCTAACCGATGTCGGCGACGTAGCGACAATCGGACCATCACTACTAATAACAGTGTTAATGCATTCTTGATGTGGGAGAAAACCGGAAAATCTGGAAAAAACTGATGTGTCCGAGTGAGTTTAATGTAAAAACCTGCAGACTCTGTAACATTTTACTTCTTAATAGAATTAGCCTGCCTCATGGTATGTGTATTAGAATTAAGTTTTTATTCCATTAACTCCTTCCAGAGAAGGGCGTGACAGGCTATCGAGAGTTCAACTTCCGTAACAACTCCGGACCAGACTTCGAGGACGGCGAATCTTTCTTCTCCATATTTGGTCTCTTCTTCTCGACAGTGACGGGAATTCTGGCGGGTATCAACATGAGCGGGGATCTACGGGATCCTTTCCATAATATACCACGAGGAACGCTTACTGCGTTAAGTGTATCGTAAGTGTTGACCTGATTACAGGTGTGAGATCTAATGAAACCATTTCAATACTCTGCTTTGGGTCGAGTTGGCCCAGTGGATAGATAACATGGTACTGTAAGAAATATTTATTTAGCGGACTTCTTACTTTAGCGCCATTAGCGGACATTGTGCATGCTTTAATTCGAAAAAAAATAATGATTTTCTTACCAAAAGTCATCCATTTTCTCAGAAATTCCTTAACACACAACCGACTATGAATGATGTTACCTAGTTCGCAGTTTGTTTTGTAGATTAATATTTTCTGATTCAACGAAAAGAGATCTTGTTCAATACAAACTAATTTAGCAATAGAATATAATGTCTCGCATAAATTAACTGTATAAAGCTTAAGCACATTGTATAAAATAGTCGTCTATGTACTGCTAACATATATCTATTTATAGAACAAGTGTCAGCAATTTCTGTGGTTATTATCAGATTAACTCGCCAACACCGTTTTATCAGTAGGTAGTTAGCAGTTTGAGGGACTTGTTGATTACCGTGTTTGTAACGCGTGTTTTCTCAGAAATGAAAATGCTGTAACAGCAATACAACAATTTTATTGATAGCCTGAAGGCTTGATTAACAAATAAAAGCAATCCAAATTGCCACGTCATTGTTGACCTATCGAGAATAATCCTAAATTGCCATGGAATTCTGTGGAGCAAGAGAGAGCGCTAAATTAAAATGGAGTCTTTGGACGAGCACTAATTCATCATAACGCTAATATACCCGAAACCATCGAAAATCGTCCGCTGCGCTAAATTTTGACTACGCTAAATAAACATTTCTTAAGTACTCAAAATCCGAAGGTCACAGGTTGGAGTCTCTCTGCCTCCACTGGGTTTCCATGGTGTGTCCTTAGGCAAGACATTTCCCTGAGTTTAGTCCCAGATTGTCTGGTATCGCTGTCTATCCTCGGAGCTTGTTAAAAAACGATAGGAATCTAATAGTAAGAGCACGGTTCCCGGATTCATGCGTAACCTTCCCTTCGGGTTGTCTGTGTATCTATCTGAGTCAATCCTCGGAGCTTGTTAAAGAACCATATATGAACCTTTTTGATAGTAAGAACATGGTTCCCAGATTCATATGTATCCTTCCCCTCGGGTTGTCTGTGTATCTATCAGAGTCTATCCTCGGAGCTTGTTAAAGAATGATAGGAATCAATTTGATAGTAAGAACACGGTTCCTTTATTCATATATATCCTTCCCCTCGGGTTGTGGTTGTCTGTGTATTGGAGTCTATCCTTAGAGCTTATTAAAGAACTATATGAATCTATTTGATTGTTAGAACACGGTTCCCGGATTCATATGTATCCTTCCCTCGGGTATCTATCAGAGTCTATCCCCGGAGCTTGTTAAAGAAGTATAGGAATCTATTTGTTAGTTAGAACACGGTTCCTGGATTCATATATATCCTTCCCCTCGGGTTGTCCTTGTATCTATCAGAGTCTATCCTTAGAGCTTATTAAAGAACTATATGAATCTATTTGATAGTTAGAACACGGTTCCCGGATTCATATGTATCCTTCCCCCGGGTATCTATCAGAATCTATCCTCGGAGCTTGTTAAAGAAGCATAGGAATCTATTTGGTAGTAAGAACACGGTTCCTGGATTCATATGTATCCTTCCCCTCGGGTTGTCCGTGTATCTATCAGAGTCTATCCTCGGAGTTTGTTAAAGAAGCATAGGAATCTATTTGCTAGTAAGAACACGGTTCCTGGATTCATATGTATCCTTCCCCTCGGGTTGTCCGTGTATCTATCAGAGTCTATCCTCGGAGTTTGTTAAAGAAGCATAGGAATCTATTTGCTAGTTAGAACACGGTTCCTGGATTCATATGTATCCTTCCCCTCGGGTTGTCCGTGTATCTATCACAGTCTATCCTCGGAGCTTGTTAAAGAACCATATATGAACCTGTTTGATAGTAAGAACACGGTTCCTGGATTCATATGAATGATAGGAATCTATTTGATAGTAAAAACATGGTTCCCGGATTCATATGTATCCTTCCCCTCGGATTGTCTGTCAATCAGGGTCTGTCCTCGGAGCTTGTAAAGGACGATAGGAATCCCGTATTCATGAGTAACCTTCCCCTCTCTCTCTGAGGAGGTTAAAACAACCTAAAATGTTAATGAGCTGTTAACAAGAATTCAGTTCAAATACACTGCAGATCTAGATACAAAACATCGTAAAAGAATTCATGTCTCAGCCATTACTTGGAAACTACTGAAGTGAGTTGCGTCAAACATCACACAAATGTACATCACAATGGGAAAGTGTCGCATGCAAGAATTATGTCATTGCCTCAAAGATCAAGGTTACAGTTGGAGGTCAAAGGTAAAAAAATCGTAAAGAAAACATACCTGGGACCCCTGGAAGGCAATTTAATAAATATCTATGGGTGAACTTGTTTTGTTTTTCTTTTCAGAAAATTTATTTCTCTAAATTCAATTTTGCATCTATGGATGAGTGTTCAATTTCAAAAGTGCCTTCCTTGGATCTCATGTATGTTTTAATAAAATAATGGAATAGCCTTAATCTTTTAATGATTGACTTTTTATAACTTTTGCAAGTTAATTCCAGTTTACACTTACTTTCTATATTTTTACTTCAGGACATTCCTGTATATATCATTCGCTCTAGTTCTCGGTGCCACATGTACAAGGGAGGTCCTTCATGTAGACTATATGATATCGGAGAAGGTATGTTTGTCTGTATACCATTTCACATACAGTATAACCTGTGTGACCGGCATTAAAATCAGCATTTGGATTTATTAAGTATGATTTTCAGGGTTTTACAGGATGCAGATTTATGCATTCTGTACGATAAAACGTTGTGGACCCTTGAAAATGTCGTTCATGCATCCGGTAGGACGCAATTGACCTGTGATATGTTTTTAATTATCAGCTGACTTTACGGGAAACGAACATATTGTTGACTTTACGGGAAACGAACATATTGTTAACACAAATGTTTACGACTGGGGTTTATTCCTACCCATAATAATTATCTATTCTTATCAACCAATCATATGCATATATATTGATAGGAAAGCTTCATTTTGATACTTCGGATATTATCGTTGTAGTTAAATTCTTCAAGGCAAGCACAGACATATTAATTAACAGATAGGAAACTTCCTATCTTAACCAATGAAGTAACCAAAATATCACGTGGCACCTTAACTTTTCCTTCTATCTCCTCTCTCAATCATTCACTGATTTTGGTGAGAATACATTCAAACGATTCATAGTGAATAGCAAAATGGTATTATCCTAATTTATGTTTATTTTGAAAGTAAGAAATTGTATAAAAAGATTTAAATCAAGGTTTTGCAAACTCCTTTTTTGTTCTAAATGTAAGAGAAAGAAAAATACAGTCGATTCCGTTTAATCGCATATCGGTTAATTGCATATTTTGTGTTAATTGCATAAAGTTTTGAAACACAAAACCATTCGTATTCTTTTGCATGTAAAAAAACCCGTTTTTGTCACATTTCGGATAATTGCATAACGAATATCTGGCTAATTGCATAATGAAAGTCAAATTTTACCTGTATTTTGCAACTGTTAATTGATTGACGCGGTCAGAGATAAGCCCGAGGCAAATTGATTGACAAAAGGTGCTTCGACGCCATGACGATCGCTCACCAATTAGCATACACGATTTAATAATAAGTTTGTACGCAATGTAAATCATGGTGTTGTTAATTATTTACTACTCTCAGTTTGCTAGTGTCGGTAGAGATGCATATGACATTGAGAAGCTCATAGAGGTTACTTAATAAATGAAAAATAAAATAAGCTTTTGTGTTATTATCATGGCTGTGTAAATCACACTACAAACAATAGCAAAGCGACGCAGATTGAAAGAAAACAAGTACGCATAAATATTGCATAAAATCTATCAAATAACAGTAAATACAAAATGGATATGCACAATAATAATCCTATCAAACATCTTACATAGAATTAACTCGCTTTTATGGAGTTTCTATGTAAAGTATTAACAGAACAGTAAAAAGAAAGTAGAAACGTGCACCGCTACATGTACAAAATGTTCAATTTCGGTTATTCGAATACTCCGGTTAATCGCATATTTTTTTTTGACAAATGGGCTATGCAAATAACCGAAATCGACTGTACTACCATTGGAAAGAAAATTAAATGTGTGATGGGATTTAGCATGAATGAAACATGTATAGATCTATAAAACTATTCATAATATATGTGTTTAAAGTTGGGAAATAATTTGTGAAATTTTCACACTGCCACGTGAAATTTAGATAATTTTCGTAGTGTCCAATCTATTTGTTATTAGGTCTGTGTGGCAAGTAAACAATCAAATCTGCGAACTGTTTTTGGAAAATGATGGGCTGGCGTGGCGCAGTCGGTAGTGGGGCGGATTTGTAACCGGAGGCCCCATGTTCAATCCTCCGTGGTGCCACCGAGTTTCGTCGGTGTGTTCTTGGGCAAGACACTTTCCCTTAGCCTCGTCCGTTGGATGGGGACGTAAACCGGGCGGTCCCGTGTATCTGTCTACCCTCCGAGCACATTAAAGAACTACAGGAATCGATTCAATAATAAGAGTAGGGCACGGTTCCCGGATTCCTATGTAACCTTCCCCTCTCTCTGAGGCGGCTCTATATAACCTATACTGTGTTGATGAGCCGTTAAACAACATTCAATTCAATTCAGTTGGAAAAAGAAAGGCTGATGATGAATAGAAAAGGCCATATTCATCACCTGAATCTGTAAATCAATCAAAGCCAAAAAATAATGAAAATTTCAGTCTGCATGCAGGCTTGAAAAAATACACGTGGCTGCGGCATTTCAAGCAGCACAACTGCATGTTTTGTGACACTTGCCAAAAAGCTAACACGAGCTATCCCTTCACTTTTATTATTTTACCAGTATAGGTGTACCGGAAGTAAATCACTATGGTATTCATGCCTGGTGTAGTCGAAAGGAGTTCCCAAATATATAATCCCTAACTTTTTTTGTGATAAAAGGCATTTTTGAGTATTTAAGGCCTGTTTCTCTGGCTGAAATGACTTTATTGACATGTTTGTGATAGCTTAAAACCATTTGCATGGTTGTATGATGATTTTATTTATCAACTTGACAGTTTTGAAAGTGAAAGTAGAACACATTTAAGAGGTGCCGAATGAATGCAGTTTGTTCACGGTATCAACAAAGATCAGAATTTTATTTTCTTATATGCCACATGACCCCTACTATTCTCAGCAGTTTTCTAGAGAGGCAGGTCTCATGACTAAGAACATGTAAGTGAATCTTAGTTTGAATTTCATTTTGAAAAATGGCTTACTAGAAAGCTTTGTCAATATAGCATTGGACTCAATGGGATTTGATTTACTTCCGGTACACCTATACATACCTAAATTTGATTTTTTGCGTCCCAGGGAATCTCAGAATAATTTTTTTTGTGTAAAACCATGTGATTTTCACCTTAAACCTGCTTGCATTTATTTAAATAAAAGGTTAGAAAATATGGAGTTTTCAGTTGTTGTTCGTCGCCTTTTCGAAGAAAAATGTGATACATAGGGATCACTTTGT
Organism: Cyrtodaria siliqua; assembly: GCA_037043455.1. Lineage (NCBI taxonomy): Eukaryota > Metazoa > Mollusca > Bivalvia > Adapedonta > Hiatellidae > Cyrtodaria > Cyrtodaria siliqua. Next base: position 12,416 of record JAWPHD010022588.1, on the reverse strand, counting down.
GGTTTATCTGTCCGTCAGTATGTCCGTCACGAAAACTTAATGTTGGCTATAACTTTCTCATTTCTTCATATTTCTTCATCAAACTTTCAATATATACTCACCATGACAACATCGACATGACCATACCAAAATATGAAGGTCAAGCTGAAGGTCATTATATGGGTTAAATACTCTTTTTTTTCTTCTCTTCACGAAAACTTAACACTTAACGTTGGCTGTAACTTTCTCAATTCTTTGTATTTCTTCATCAGACTTTCAATATACACTTGTCATGCCAACATCAACACGGCCATACTAAAATATTAAAGTCAAGGGCACACTGAAGGTCATTCATTATATGGGTTAAATACTAATTTTTTTCTTCACGAAAACTTTGTCAGGCCAGTTTGTCAAGGTCTGGGTCCAAAAAAACTTGTTATACTGACAAAGCGCTGACAGGTGACACATGTGTTCTGCGGAACACCCATCTAGTTCTACAATGGGGTTTAAATATATTATTGGTGCAATATTTTCAAAAATTTGTAATACCCTATGCAAAAAGAATTTGGTTTAAACTATTAAAATAGTTATTAATAATGATTTGCAAATACGCAAGTTATAAATAAGAAATAATGGGACGTCAGGAGTTTTAGAGAAAGCAAGATTGCCATGTGTCCCTATAACATTCCTGGGAAAGATGGGCCACCATTATGAAAATGGACCTATATATTTTGCTCAATTCCGTATAAAGATTATGTTGACTCTTGCATGTAGCATCTAGACGTTAAAGTATAAACTTCATTTATTTTACATCACTTACGAAACAAAATACACAGCATATACGAGGGACAGTCATTAAATAGGTGCACTTTTACCGATAAGTTACAAAATACAAAAAACTGAGCAAAATGCTTGATGTTCACGGGTAGTTTAGTCCTTGACCGATTATATGCAACAATAATTTTCAATTGGTACAAAATATAATATCAGAACCGGTCATTTGTACATGGTATGTATACATGGTGACATGGACTCAACGTATGAAGAACAACTTGCAGTGATAAAGTTTTTTCTTGAAGAAGGGGAAACGTGGGTTAATATTTTGAAACGACTTCAGAATAGATTTGCAGATGCGTGCATGTCACGTAGGACGCTTTATTCGTGGGTAGCTCGTTTTCGTGGGGGTAGAACAAGCATGCAAAATAGGTCTCGGCAAGGGAGACCAAGTACCACAGTGACCCCACAAATGGTCAAAAATGTTGAAGACTTCATCATGAAAGATAGGCGAGTCACCCGCAAGAGGTTGCTTATAGATTTGGAATTGCAAAAGGGTCCGTATTTAAGGTCGTTTGGGACCACCTGGGGATGAGCAAGGTAAGTGCTCGGTGGGTGCCAAAACAGTTGTCACCAGACCAAAAAGCAAATCGGAAGACAACTTCTAAAGAGCATCTAGCTCGTTATAAGAAGGAAGGTGATACCTTCTTGAACCATATCGTAACGGGATGAAACGTGGATTCATCACCCTGAGCCTGAATCAAAAGTTCAGTCTAAACAATGGAAAAGAGCTGGATTGCCACCCCCAAAGAAGTTCAAACAGTCGCCTTCAGCTAGGAAAGTCATGGCCATCATTTTCTGGGATTATAAAGGTGTTCTTTTGAGGCATTATGTTCCAAAAGGTCGCACTGTCAATGCAAACTACTATTCTGATGTTGTCTTGCCAAAATTGAATGAAAATTTGCGTAAACTGAGACCAAGACTTTGAATGAAGAATGTGATCCTTTTGCATGACAACGCCCCAGCTCATACTGCTGCCAAAACGGTCGATTTATTGAAGACATAACAAGTGGGAAACTCTTCAACATCCCCCCTACAGCCCTGATCTAGCTCCTAGTGACTATTATTTGTTTCCAAAATTGAAGAAAATGCTTGCTGGGAGGAAATATGCTACCAGAGAGGCATTGATTGGGGCTGTAAATCAGTACCTTCGACATAGGCCTACATCTTGGTTCGCCGAGGGCATCAGAAAGCTCCCACACCGTTGGCAAAAGTGTATAAAGAAAGAAGGAGAATACTTCGAGAAGGAGTAAAAAAGAAAATTAAAAAAAAATATCAGAAAAAAGTTATGGGTGTTGTGCACCTATTTAATGACCGTCCCCTATCAGAAAAAAGTTATGGTTGTTGTGCACCTATTTAATGACCGTCCCTCATACAAATCATTCTCAGTCGCGCGGATGACAGCTTTAGTGTAATCCTGATATGGGCTGAAACCGGAGAACCCTGGAAAACTCATGTGTGGGTGAGAATACCGTACCCTCTCTTTTATAACACAAGACAGGAGATTCGAACCCAGTTTGCATTGGTAGGAAGCGAGTACACTGCCAACTACACATCTAGACCTTGACCACGATGTTCCAATTTATAACTCCATTTATTTACAGGTGTCTGTGGTGGGAGTTCTATGGTTGGCAGGCCTCTATATCTCATCTGTATCATCATGTATGGGGAGTCTGTACGGACCCCCGCGAATACTGCAGACGATAGCCAATGAGAACGTCATACCCATTATCAGGGTCCTTGGACATGGGGTACGTACACAGAAGTTGAAAATAGGTAACAGAACAAAATATTTACATTCATTTGATTATTTCTGTTTAAAACGCCGGTAATATATGGTAAATTTCATGATCGCATTAGCGCTTTATGGTAAATTGGCTACTCACTACCCCCATAAATGCAAAAAAATGCTGCAAATCAATTATGTTTACATTATATTCCCATTGCTATAGGAGGATGAGCCTGGCATGTTCATTCCTGTTAGGCGCCATATAACCTTTCATGTGTTGGTGCGCCTTAATACCCAATTCAGTTCACCATCGCTATAGTATTAGCATTAAATATCGAATAAACTTCAATTTTCAAGGAGGCGCACTCATACGCTGCTCATGCAAGCACGGTGCACTGTATCCAATGTGTCTCGTTAGAAAATGGCAATTCCACTGTCTGAATGGTAGTTGTCTCTCTTGCAATTTCTTTATCATTGTCGTTCTCCCAACTTCCCAAGGCATGTTATTGCTGATACTATAGCGATGGTGAATTGAATTGGGTTTTAAGGCACACCAACACATGAAAGGTTATGTAGGCACCTAACAGGAATGAACATGCCAGGCTCATCCTCCTATAGCGATGGGAATATATTGTAACATAATTGATTTGCAAAAATTTTTGGCATTTATGGGGGTAGTGAGTAACCAATTTACCTGAAGCGCTATTGCGATCATGAAATTTACCATATACTACCAGCATTTAAAACTAAATAATTGCCAAAAATGCAAATCGGTTCTTAATTGACAGTTTTAACATAGTATAATTATTGATGCAGAAGGAAGCGAACTTTGATTGCATGTTGAAAAACAAATCCTCGCTAAATCATTGAAGGAACTCCTGAGTACAATATACGCATAGTGTTATAGATTAAATATAAAAAAAGCTTCTCCATTTTTTCGACACAGTCCCTGAGTTGAAAAGATTCTAGTATCATTCATAAGTGTATAGTATTTTTTAAATACACAATCAACGGAAATTGATATAATACAATTTTGTTTTGTTTTTTAAAAAATATTATTTCTGTTGCAGCGAGGCCCTAACAAGGTTCCAATCTACGCTTTGATATTGATTACCCTGGTATGTCTTCTGTTTGTCCTGGTTGGTGATGTGAACACTCTCGCCCCGGTCGTCACGACGGCATTCATGATGTGCTATATTGCCGTCAACTATGCCTATTTCGCTCTTGCCATGAGCTATGACAAGCGACAGGAACGCGATTTACGCTTCGGACAAAAGACTCCCCGAAAAGGAGGTGATTTTTTAAATGGCCAAATAGGTTACGGTTCGACAAACAGGGTCGAAGGTGGTGCTTACAAAGACTCGATGCAAAATATTCGGACGGATTTAGATAAATTGTTTCCAGAGCGACTCAGGTCTCGAGGCGAGCATCATTTAGTGCAACAGACGACTGGAGTGCCGTCGACTCCCGAGGCAGATTTTGACGCCACTACGCGATCGAAGTCGATGGATGATATGTCCCAGACCAGCGATGCATCACAAGTGTTGTTGGGGAAGGAAGGAGGTGAGACAAGCTTACACGTAATATTTGTTTCAGCTTTTTAAGCAGTTGCTGATTTTAAACGTTTTTTTCCCCATAGAGCATTGGAACAGCATTTAATGCACCAGCTGCCAGCTTAAAATAACAATTATTTATAACAGCTTTGTAGTTAGTGAACAGCAAAGTGTGCTTTATATACAAAAATGTCTTAGTGGACAGCAAAGTTTGCTTTATAAACAAACATGTCTTGCATACCATATTATAAGAATCCATCATGAGTATCCATGTGAGATAGGGAAATCTCACCCGAGGGTCAGAATTGTAACCAGGGACGAGGCTCCGTTGAGTTCATGGTTGCAGTTCTGATCCCGGGGGTGAGATTTACCTATCTCGCATGGATAAACTCATGATGGATTGTTTTTCTCCCATTATGCGCTTAGTACAGGCATAATTTAATGACTGTATTTGATTTTACACTAGAATAAGGCGACGTCACCAACTTGGCATCATGACGTTTCATGTAAGAGTCATGTAAGATAGAGTTTTCTTGCATACCAGACAAGGATATCCGTCATTTTACCGTGGCTAGATATTTCCATCTCACCCTAGGGTCGAGATAAAATTCACGCGCGCACCAACATCTGGTATGCAGGAAAATATGCAAAACGTTAATAGCTGGCAACGTCAACTCACAACATGTCTCTGATATGCAAGAAAAAGAATCTATCATGGGTATTCGGTTTCCAACCCTCGGTATAAGTGTTTTAATCGGAACTTCGGCAGAGCCTCTGTTCCGATAAAAACACACCTCGGGTTGGAATTCCCTATCTTCACTGGATACCCATGAAAAATTCTTATAATCTCATATGAGGAAAAATCTATCTCACATGACTAGAAATGGGGAAAAAAAGATATCAACATTTTACAAGAGTGGAAAATCTGATGTTACACATGCCATGGGGCAGATAAAAGTCATGCACTGTCAACAATGATGTCGATAGTGTCAGCAACTGTATGACGTCCTTGAGTAAATTTACATACAAAATCTTAGCTCATAGGTGACATTAATGCACAGAATGTAAATGCTATGCAAGAAAAAGAATCAATCATGGGTATCCGGTTCAGATAGGAAAATTCCAACCCGCGGTATAACTGCTTTAATTGGAACCTTGATGAAGTTTACATTTGGGGTCAAGGTCGCTGATACTAAAAATAGAAAACTGGTGTCCACTCAATAACTTTTGTCAGGAATGAGATATTGCAACAAAACTTGCTTTGTATAGCTTGTATAGAAAGGAAGTTTGGGATTGCATTTGAGGTCACTGGGGTCAATGTCAAACGTCACTGTTACTAAAAACGGAAAATGTTTTTGGGCTATAACCTCAGGAGTGAGAAGTGAAGTGAAACTTGTTGTTCAGGTACAGACCCAGTTGCATTCAAGTGCCCCAAATAAATGCAGAACAAACAAAGAAATAACGGAGAATGAATGGAGAATGAATGGAGAATGAACACGGAACAAACGCAGAATGAACGATGCACGATCTATACACTGAATGCAAACATGAACGCTGGGTGCATTTTTTTTATAAACGGAAATGAACGATGAAGGCATCGAAAGAAACGAATGCACCCACTGAAATGCTGTTGTGAAAGTTTGCATTTTCAAAACTGCATTTTCTCAAACCCATGCAGATGCATTTCACTTTTTCTGATAATTTCTTTTGTCATCCTTTTTCAAAGAATATTGCCTCCGAAGGGTCCTCTGAATTTGTACTGTCTCTTACCGTCTTTCTCTTTACATTTTACTGAAGAGCTGCATTCAGGAATACAGTTCAGTGCATTTATAAACACTGAATGCATTCAAGAACGCAGATGAATGCATGCATTTATAAACGGAGCGCAAATGGAATGCAAGCGGAATGTATTTTTGGGAGTACTTGAGTGCAACTGGGTCAGACTCTGTTGGTTATAAGGAAAGAAATATTAGACTAAACTTTGTAGAAAGCTTTAGGAAAAGTAGATTTTTGTGGAATTTCCGCACTTCTTGCTAAGAATTAAGCTTACCACATGTTCCTTTCAATAATCATGCTGTGGATACAACTGCTTTGTAGATCCCAGACGTCCCCCCAACATGGAAATAACCAAGCAGCCAAGGTCGTGGTACTCAATTTTGTGCAATAGGTGGATCTCTCTGTTTGGGGTAGGTACTGCATGCACTTATATTGTATGTTCTAGAGAATTAATTCTTTAGTGTACCTGGTTTTTAATTGCTCGGTAATCTTGTCAAGATTGTGATGCTCAGTTGTGTGCAATAGCTGGATTTAGCTCTTAGGGTAGGTACTCCATATAGTATTTCTAGAGAATTGTTTACTAAACACAATATTTACTCAACTTAAATTAAAACAATAGAAATTATATGACTTGGTTAAGATGACATCCCTATGTGCAGGGAATACCATTCACTGCTTTAACATCTCACTAAACTTCTATGTTAATCAGTGTTAATCAGTGATTCTTGGTCATAAACCTTCCCCGGAAGGTGAGATGCCTTAATATTCGAAAGAGACTGTAGCGATATAGATAGATAGAAACTTTAATCAAATAATCCTTTTTTATGCCCATCACCACAATGTGGAAGGGGTATAATGTCTTGCCTTTATCCCTATGCCCGTCTGTTTGTCCGTTATAAACGTGTTAAGGTTGCTCTTTCTTCGGCATTTGTTAATAAAACCCCTTCAATATGACAGATTAAGCATTCAACTTTTTTCAGCTGCCAAAGGCAGCTGACTCTTATATTGCTTTTATATCTGTCTATGGTTAATAGACTGTGACTCATGTAAGTGGCAATAAGCATGCTTTACAACTTAAATTCCTAGAGAACTTGTCTGAAAAACTTGAATGGTATAAACACATATTTTGTAATGTTGAAAGGTTACCATTTCACTTGCTGAAATGACGTTTTCATAAACCAGTCTAATGTAGCATGTCATTCGCAACATCTCGTACACTGCTTTGCGGGATCCCGAAGAATGACGGTATTGACCGAGCGTTCACGATTGGTAGCATGTAATCAGCTGAATTACTATTATATGTATATAAGCGACAGAACATTCCCAAGCCTCAATAGCGCAGTTGATAGAGGCGCCGTGTTACTGCCCAGGAAGGTAGGGTTCAAGCCTGCTGATTTCCCTATTTTTTCGCGGGATCCCGAAAACTGACGGGATTGGCCGAGCGTTCACGATTGGTAGCATGTAATCAGCTGAATTACTATTATATGTATATTAGCGACGGAACATTCACAAGCCTCATTAGCGCAGTTGGTCGAGGCGCCGTGTTACTGCCCAGGAAGGTAGGTTTCAGGCCCGCTGATTGCCCGATTTTTTTTTTTTTAATTTTCATTGGTTAAATGTGTTGTAATGCACACTATTTCTGTGCTGATGCATACTTTAGCACGTTGTGCTACAAAGGTGAATATGTAATCAATTTGTAAGGCATGTCAAGGATTCGCGTAACACAAATTGGGTAAAAAAAATGGTCATGGCGTGTTTACGTCTCCGTGACAACTCTTTTTTGAATATTGTTTTAACACCCGTGACTTGGTCTGTTATGTTAAACTTTGTTCCCAGAAATAATGCTATTTTCTCTCGGCAGCTATTTTACGCTTGCGTAAAACCTTGCTTGTTTCCAATGTTATACCCCAAAATTCCCTTCCTTTGCTATTTGTAAATGATTTTTTTGCTGGGAAGTGTCATTCTATAGACCAAATTAAAACATTTTACCGAAATTATGATATATACTTGTAATGTTTATTTCAGGTGTTGATATGTCTAGTTTTTATGTTTGGTACTCGGTGGGTGTACAGTCTGGAGGAAGTGTTAACCGCCATAGCTGTCTGTATATGCATGATACTGTAATGTTTATTTCAGGTGTTGAAATGTCTTATCATGTTTGGAACTCAGTGGGTGTACAGTCTGGGGGAAGTCATAACCGCCATAGCTGTCTCTATATACATGATACTGGAATGTTTATTTCAGGTGATGATATGTCTAGTTATCATGTTTGGAACACAGTGGGCGTACAGTCTGGAGGAAGTGTTAGCCGCCATAGCTGTCTCTATATACATGATACTGTAATGTTTATTTCAGGTGTTGATATGTCTAGTTATCATGTTTGGTACTCAGTGGGCGTACAGTCTGGGGGAAGTGTTAGCTGCCGTAGGTGTCTGTATATACATCATGTACATTATACTGTAATGGTTATTTCAGGCGTTGATATGTCTAGTTATCATGTTTGGTACTCAGTGGGCGTACAGTCTGGGGGAAGTGTTAGCTGCCGTAGGTGTCTGTATATACATCATGTACATTATACTGTAATGGTTATTTCAGGTGTTGATATGTCTAGTTATCATGTTTGGTACTCAGTGGGCGTACAGTCTGGGGGAAGTGTTAGCTGCAATAGTTGTCTATATATACATTGGTCAGGCTAACCCAGGATACTTTCCAGGTATGTTTTACTGTCAAAAAAAGAAACATTAATTTAAGCATTTCCGTATTATGAGTGAGGCTTGACACTTTTTTGCTGTAAAATTTCCATAATCTCACTCTCCTTCAGCTTAAATACTCAAAAATAATCTATATATCTGTAACACAGAATAAAAGAACCTCAGTAACTATTAGCACATTTTGAATCAATTAATTGCCTTTGTTTATTGTGTTGATGCTCCTACTGAATATGATATCTAAACTCCTCCCACTGCATGTCTGAACTCCTCCCACTGCATGCCTTAACTCCTCCCACTGCATGCCTTAACTCCTCTCACTGCATGCCTTAACTCCCATCTAGATCTTCACCGCGTGCACGTCGCAGCGTGGGCACTGATGACACTCATGATGTTTGTATCGCCTTGCCAGCCCTATACGCCATTGCCGTATACTGTATTCGCGTAGAGTGTTATGGTATTACTGAACCTGCACCTCCTTGCTGGTTTAGTAGATTGAATGTCATTTGACCGAGAGTGAAAATGTCTCCTACGTCCCCTCACAGCACATATCACCTAATGGCTACACTGAAGTCGGAAGTTGGATGTCAGCAGTCAGAAGCCGAGTGACAGTTATTGACGCCGAAAATTGATGACAGAAGACCGAAAATGGAAGATTAACAGGCCATCGGAGGGTATGTGCGGCTCAGGGGTCATACGGTGATGGGTGTGGCCCCAAACTGGGCTATCATTTTTGGTATTGAACATACTAGACCAGTAGTTAGTTGACAGTAGCAACTCCCACCTAGATCTTCACCATGTACACTGATGATACTCATGATGTTTGTATCGCCTTGCCAGCCCTATATGCCATTGCCGTATACTCTATTCGCGTAGAGTGTTATGGTATTACTGAACCTGCACCTCCTTGCTGGTTTAGTAGCTTGAGTGTCATTTCAACGAGAGTGAAGATGTCTCCTGCATCCAGTCACAGCACATACTACCTGATGGCTACACCGAAGTCGGAGATCAGATGTCAGAAGTCAGAAGCCGAGAGACACCAAACGCTCAGCGTTATCGATGCCGAAGACTGATCACAGAAGACCGAAGATTGAAGATGTACAGGCCATCGGAGAGTATGTGCTGCGCAGGGCTCATACTGTGATGGGTGTGGCCCCAAACTGGGCTACCACAACATACTAGCGCAGTTGTTAGTTGACAGTAGCTTAGACAACTAAGTACTTAGAGCAGCATCGACACAACACTACACACTCAACCGAAATGACAGCACCCAGCACTACAGATACAAAGCAGAACTAAAAGAATCACTGTCCAGACTCTATTGTGCCCATCCCTTTAAGACGTCTTATCGGGTTATGTGTTAAACCTTACAAGACACACACACACACACACACACACACACACACGCACATGCCTTAACTCCTCCCATGCATGTCTAAACCCCTCCCACTACTTGTCAGAATTCATGTCACTGCATGCCTTAACCCTTCCCACTGCATACATGAACTGCTCCCACTGCATTTCTTAACTCTTCTCACTGCATGTCTAAACTAATACCAATGCATGTCTGAACTCCTCCCAAAGCATGCCTTAACTACTCCAACTGCATGTCTAACCCCCCTTCCACTTACTGCATGCCTTAACTCCTCCCACTGCATGTCTTAACTCCTCCCACTGCAAATTCTAAACTCCTACCACTGCATGTCTAAACTTCTCAAAACTCATGTCTAAACTCCTCCCACTGCATGCCTAAACTACTCCTTCTGAATGTCTTAACTGCAACATGTTGTATTACTTTTAATATTGACTAATATACCAATCTTGATTCTGTTTCAGGCATTGCAGAGTTCAACTTTTATGACTGGATTAAGTCTGGAATACAACGTTGTTTAAGGTGAGTATAGTTGTTTGACTACAGTGTGAGTCTATATGTGTAGAACATGAAAATAGGGAGATTCAAGAGCAAAGAGCATTGAGTTATTGACCTTAATAAGATCATAGAGAAATGAGTTATTGCCTTTCTCAAAGGCACAGAGCAGCAAGTTATTGACTTTCATAAGGTCACATATTTGTGCGTTATTGCCTGTCTCAAGGTCATAGAGAAGTGAGTTATTGCCTTTCCCAATGTCATACTGCAATGTGCATCTAACGTGCAAAATTTCAGATCGCTGTGATCTACATTCGATGGAACATAGATCACGTCCGGTCTCCGCTACCACATGAATATCTTGCTCCTTTCTTGCAGGATTTTCACCGAACTCCACCAGAATGTTCTATCAGCATGTGCAAAGTTTCGGGTCACTGTGACCTACTTAGGATGAAATATAGGTCAATCCAGTCTCTGCTATGACATGCATATCTTCTACATTTTTTGAAGGATTTTACCAAACTCCACCAGATGTTCTGTTTTTGCATCATGTGCACAATTTATGGTCGTTGTGACCTACTTTGGATTTATAATTATATACTTCTTGTAAAGAACGAATATCTCATGGGATTGACATTGGTGTTGGAATTGTTATGGATGGCGAGAGATATACAGTACTTGTTCTATCCAGAAATAAGTGGGTGGTCTACCTCTACCACAAAAGGTCGACAGTCATACATAGCCTAAAATGTGCTAAAAAATGACGTTAAACACCAATCAAACATTGGTGTTGGTCAAATAAGAATACTGTCCAATCTGGTCTTCATCAGTATAGGGCTCGACATACAGGCCGTGGCCTTCAAGTTGTGGAAAGAAGTCCAAGAACCCAGAGTAAATGCTCCTGGTTATAGGTTGACCACTGGTCAGTCGCATAATTTATATAACCTGTGTTGTTTTCATTCAGAATTTAACTTTTAAAAGAAGCTTATCAAGTTTGTCATACATGTGTTTTGAGTTTCATGAACCTTACATTTGAAAAAGGGTATGAAAAGTGCAAATTTTCTGTGAATTGGAATACAAATTAATGTTTACAGTACGACTCAGTTTAATTTCCTTTCTTTTCAGTGGAAAAGGTTACCAGGAGGAAATTGTTGTAGCTGCAAGTACACCTGCAGTTACCACCCTTGCTGCCCAGCTGACAGAGGACAATGAAGATTTTGCCAGTAGGGGGCGCTACCATCAGTCAGAGGTTGTACAGGAGAGAACTTTGACGACTATGAAAGTGATGACTAAGGGAGATAATTGTGATGACTAAGAACTAAAAAACTTATGAAGAAGGGGAGAGAACTATGAGAGAACTATGAATACTACCAAAGAAGCGGTTACTGAAGATAAGTTACATGCTTATAAATGCCATACATAGCAAGACAACTCTGATAACGAATAGTATTAGTTATATATATAACAGTTACAGTAAATAACAAAGAATGTAATTACTGTAGCATTGACCCATATGAAAGCTGCCAAGAAATTAATTTATAAGGGAGAGAATCAACATGTAAGAAAGTAACTGTTGGAAAGAACGCTTTGATGGTTAAGTATTTAATTATAAGTAAATGTATCCACGTCTACTCTATTATTTTACAAGAGACAAGTATTAAGGCAGTTAGCAAAACAATGTTAACAGTTGGAAGTCAACAAACTTACGACAATTTTGATTGGTCCAAATTAAGCACTGTCGCTACAATTTTACTAAGCATTCCAGTTAACCAAAAATGTGTGTAAATATTGCAAAAATGCATATCTATTAGAAAATCTAATGCAGTTTTCTTATTTCCATATTTTGAAAAATAAAAAAGATTAAAAATTTCACTTAGGATTATAATTATGGTAAACAGTTTAGTGAAATGGGCCCCGAATGTTTCAGTAATACTTCCTTTAGAGAGGAAGTATTTTGTGATCTAAATGTA
>JAWPHD010022587.1:0-24640 GCA_037043455.1 Cyrtodaria siliqua | reverse complement strand
AATATATATGTGTATATATATGGAAGAACGGAATATATAAGTTTAAGAACTGAATATATATGTGTAAGAAATGAATATATATGTGTAAGAAATGAATATATATGTGTAAGAACGGAATATATATGTGTAAGAACGGAATATATATGTGTAAGAACTGAACATATATGTGTAAGAAATGAATATATATGCGTAAGAACTGAATATATATGCGCAAGAACTGAATACATATCTGTTAGAACTGAATATATATGTGTAAGGACTGAATATATATGCGTAAGAACTAAATATATATGCGTAAGAACGGAATATATATGCTTAAGAACGGAATATATACGTGTTAGAACGGAATATATATGTGTAAGAACGGAATATATATGTGTAAGAACTGAACATATATGTGTAAGAAATGAATATATATGCGTAAGAACTGAATATATATGCGTAAGAACTGAATATATATCTGTTAGAACTGAATATATATGTGTAAGAACTGAATATATATGCGTAAGAACTGAATATATATGCGTAAGAACGGAATATATATGTGTAAGAACGGAATATATACGTGTAAGAACGGAATATATTTGTGTAAGAACGGAATATATATGTGTAAGAACTTAATATATATGCATAAGAACTGAATATATATGCGTAAAACTGAATATATATGCGAAAGAACGGAATATATATGCGTAAGAACGGAATATATGTGTAAGAACGGTATATATATGTGTAAGAACGGAATATATATATGTAAGAACTGAATATATATGCGTAAGAACTGAATATATATGCGTAAGAACTGAATATATATGCGTAAGAACGGAATATATATGTGTAAGAACGGAATATATATGTGTAAGAACGGAATATGTACGTCTAAGAACGGAATGTATATGTGTAAGAACGGAATATATATGTGTATATATATGGAAGAACGGAATATATAAGTTTAAGAACTGAATATATATGTGTAAGAAATGAATATATATGTGTAAGAACTGAATATATATGTGTAAGAACGGTATATATATGTGTAAGAACGGAATATATATGTGTAAGAACTGAACATATATGTGTAAGAAATGAATATATATGCGTAAGAGCTGAATATATATGCGTAAGAACTGAATATATATCTGTTAGAACTGAATATATATGTGTAAGAACTGAATATATATGCGTAAGAACTGAATATATATGCGTAAGAACGGAATATATATGTGTAAGAACGGAATATATACGTGTAAGAACGGAATATATTTGTGTAAGAACGGAATATATATGTGTAAGAATGGAATATATATGTGTAAAAACTGAACAGATATGTGTAAGAAATGAATATATATGCGTAAGAACTGAATATATATGCGTAAGAACGGAATATATATTTGTAGTAACTGAATATATATGCGTAAAACTGAATATATATGCGTCAGAACTGAACATATATGTGTAAGAAATGAATATATATGTGTAAGAACTGAATATATATGCTTAAGAACTGAATATATATGCGTAAGAACGCAATATATATGCGTAAGAACAGAATATATAAGTGTAAGAACTGAATATATATGCATAAAACTGAATATATATGCGAAAGAACGGAATATATATGCGTAAGAACGGAATATATGTGTAAGAACGGAATATATATGTGTAAGAACGGAATATGTACGTGTAAGAACGGAATATATATGTGTAAGAACGGAATTTATATGTGTAAGAACGGAATATATATGTGTAAGAACTGAACATATATGTGTAAGAAATGAATATATATGTGTAAAAACTGAATATATATGCTTAAGAACTGAATATATATGCGTAAGAACGCAATATATATGCGTAAGAACAGAATATATAAGTGTAAGAACTGAATATATATGCATAAAACTGAATATATATGCGAAAGAACGGAATATATATGCGTAAGAACGGAATATATGTGTAAGAACGGAATATATATGTGTAAGAACGGAATATATATGTGTAAGAACGGAATATGTACGTGTAAGAACGGAATATATATGTGTAAGAACGGAATTTATATGTGTAAGAACGGAATATATATGTGTAAGAACGGAATTTATATGTGTAAGAACGGAATATGTACGTGTAAGAACGGAATATATATGTGTAAGAACTGAACATATATGTGTAAGAAATGAATATATATGCGTAAGAACTGAATATATATGCGTAAGAACGGAATATATATGTGTAATAACTGAATATATATGCGTAAAACTGAATATATATGAGTAAGAACTGAACATATATGTGTAAGAAATGAATATATATGCGTAAGAACTGAATATATATGCGTAAGAACGGAATATATATGTGTAAGAACGGAATATATATGCGTAAGAACTGAATATATATGTGTAAGAACGGAATATATATGTGTAAGAACGGAATATATTTGCGTAAGAACTGAATATTTATGCGTAAGAACGGAATATATATGTGTAAGAACGGAATATATATGTGTAAGAACGGAATATGTACGTCTAAGAACGGAATGTATTTGTGTAAGAACGGAATATATATGTGTATATATATGGAAGAACCGAATATATAAGTTTAAGAACTGAATATATATGTGTAAGAAATGAATATATATGTGTAAGAAATGAATATATATGTGTAAGAACGGAATATATATGTGTAAGAACGGAATATATATGTGTAAGAACTGAACATATATGTGTAAGAAATGAATATATATGCGTAAGAACTGAATATATATGCGTAAGAACTGAATACATATCTGTTAGAACTGAATATATATGTGTAAGGACTGAATATATATGCGTAAGAACTAAATATATATGCGTAAGAACGGAATATATATGCGTAAGAACGGAATATATACGTGTTAGAACGGAATATATATGTGTAAGAACGGAATATATATGTGTAAGAACTGAACATATATGTGTAAGAAATGAATATATATGCGTAAGAACTGAATATATATGCGTAAAAACTGAATATATATCTGTTAGAACTGAATATATATGTGTAAGAACTGAATATATATGCGTAAGAACTGAATATATATGCGTAAGAACGGAATATATATGTGTAAGAACGGAATATATACGTGTAAGAACGGAATATATTTGTGTAAGAACGGAATATATATGTGTAAGAACTTAATATATATGCATAAGAACTGAATATATATGCGTAAAACTGAATATATATGCGAAAGAACGGAATATATATGCGTAAGAACGGAATATATGTGTAAGAACGGTATATATATGTGTAAGAACGGAATATATATATGTAAGAACTGAATATATATGCGTAAGAACTGAATATATATGCGTAAGAACCGAATATATATGCGTAAGAACGGAATATATATGTGTAAGAACGGAATATATATGTGTAAGAACGGAATATGTACGTCTAAGAACGGAATGTATATGTGTAAGAACGGAATATATATGTGTATATATATGGAAGAACGGAATATATAAGTTTAAGAACTGAATATATATGTGTAAGAAATGAATATATATGTGTAAGAACTGAATATATATGTGTAAGAACGGAATATATATGTGTAAGAACGGAATATATATGTGTAAGAACTGAACATATATGTGTAAGAAATGAATATATATGCGTAAGAACTGAATATATATGCGTAAGAACTGAATATATATCTGTTAGAACTGAATATATATGTGTAAGAACTGAATATATATGCGTAAGAACTGAATATATATGCGTAAGAACGGAATATATATGTGTAAGAACGGAATATATACGTGTAAGAACGGAATATATTTGTGTAAGAACGGAATATATATGTGTAAGAACGGAATATATATGTGTAAGAACTGAACAGATATGTGTAAGAAATGAATATATATGCGTAAGAACTGAATATATATGCGTAAGAACGGAATATATATTTGTAGTAACTGAATATATATGCGTAAAACTGAATATATATGCGTCAGAACTGAACATATATGTGTAAGAAATGAATATATATGTGTAAGAACTGAATATATATGCTTAAGAACTGAATATATATGCGTAAGAACGCAATATATATGCGTAACAACGGAATATATATCTGTAAGAACGGAATATATATGCGTAAGATCGGAATATTTATGTGTAAGAACGAAATATATATGCGTAAGAACTGAATATATATGTGTAAGAACTGAACATATATGTGTAAGAAATGAATATATATGTGTAAGAACTGAATATATATGCTTAAGAACTGAATATATATGCGTAAGAACGCAATATATATGCGTAAGAACAGAATATATATGTGTAAGAACTGAATATATATGCATAAAACTGAATATATATGCGAAAGAACGGAATATATTTGCGTAAGAACGGAATATATGTGTAAGAACGGAATATATATGTGTAAGAACGGAATATATATGTGTAAGAACGGAATATGTACGTGTAAGAACGGAATATATATGTGTAAGAACGGAATTTATATGTGTAAGAACGGAATATATATGTGTAAGAACGGAATTTATATGTGTAAGAACGGAATATGTACGTGTAAGAACGGAATATATATGTGTAAGAACTGAACATATATGTGTAAGAAATGAATATATATGCGTAAGAACTGAATATATATGCGTAAGAACGGAATATATATGTGTAATAACTGAATATATATGCGTAAAACTGAATATATATGAGTAAGAACTGAACATATATGTGTAAGAAATGAATATATATGAGTAAGAACTGAATATATATGCGTAAGAACGGAATATATATGTGTAAGAACGGAATATATATGCGTAAGAACTGAATATATATGTGTAAGAACGGAATATATATGTGTAAGAACGGAATATATATGCGTAAGAACTGAATATTTATGCGTAAGAACGGAATATATATGTGTAAGAACGGAATATATATGTGTAAGAACGGAATATGTACGTCTAAGAACGGAATGTATTTGTGTAAGAACGGAATATATATGTGTATATATATGGAAGAACGGAATATATAAGTTTATGAACTGAATATATATGTGTAAGAAATGAATATATATGTGTAAGAACTGAATATATATGTGTAAGAACGGAATATATATGTGTAAGAACGGAATATATATGTGTAAGAACTGAACATATATGTGTAAGAACTGAATATATATGCGTAAGAACTGAATATATATGCGTAAGAACTGAATACATATCTGTTAGAACTGAATATATATGTGTAAGAACTGAATATATATGCGTAAGAACTAAATATATATATGCGTAAGAACGGAATATATATGCGTAAGAACGGAATATATACGTGTAAGAACTGAATATATATTTGTAAGAACGGAATATTTGTGTAAGAATATATATGTGTAAGAACGGAATATATATGCATAAGAACTGAATATATATGTGTAATAACTGAATATATATGTGTAAGAACTTAATATATATGCATAAGAACTGAATATATATGCGTAAAACTGAATATATATGCAAAAGAACGGAATATATATGCGTAAGAACGGAATATATGTGTAAGAACGGTATATATATATGTGTAAGAACGGAATATATATATGTAAGAACGGAATATATACGTGTAAGAACGGAATATATATGTGTAAGAACGGAATATATATGTGTAAGAACGGAATATATATGTGTAAAAACGGAATATATATGTGTAAGAACTGAATATATATGCGTAAGAACTGAATATATATGCCTAAGAACTGAATATATATGCGTAAGAATGGAATATATATGTGTAAGAACGGAATATATATGTGTAAGAACGGAATATGTACGTCTAAGAACGGAATATATTTGTGTAAGAACGGAATAAATATGTGTAAGAACGGAATATATATGTGTAAGAACGGAATATATATGCGTAAGAACTGAATATATATGTGTAAGAACGGAATATATATCTGTAAGAACGGAATATATATGCGTAAGAACTGAATATATATGTGTAAGAACGGAATATATACGTGTAAGAACGGAATATATATGTTTAAGAACGGAATAAATATGTGTAAGAACGGAATATATATGTTTAAGAACTGAATATATATGTGTAAGAACTAAATATATATGTGTAAGAACTGAATATATATTTGTAAGAACTGAATATATATGTGTAAGAACTGAATATATATGCGTAAGAACTGAATATATATGCGTAAGAACGGAATATACTTGTGTAAGAACGGAATATATATGTGTAAGAACGGAATATGTACGTGTAAGAACGGAATATATATGTGTAAGAACGGAATATATATGTCTATATATGTGTAAGAACGGAATATATATGTGTAAGAACTGAATATATACGTGTAATAAGTGAATATATATCTGTAAGAACTGAATATATATGTGTAAGAACGTAATATATATGTGTAAGAACGGAATATATATGTGTAAGAACGGAATATGTACGTGTAAGAACGGAATATATATGTGTAAGAACTGAACATATATGTGTAAGAAATGAATATATATGCGTAAGAACTGAATATATATGCGTAAGAACTGAATATATATGTGTAAGAACTGAATATATATGCTTAAGAACTGAATATATATGCGTAAGAACTGAATATATATGCGTAAGAACGGAATATATATGCGTAAGAACGGAATATATACGTGTAAGAACGGAATATATTTGTGTAAGAACGGAATAAATATGTGTAAGAACGGAATATATATGTGTAAGAACGGAATATATATGCGTAAGAACTGAATTTATATGTGTAAGAACGGAATATATATCAGTAAGAACGGAATATATATGCGTAAGAACTGAATATATATGTGTAAGAACGGAATATATACGTGTAAGAACGGAATATATATGTTTAAGAACGGAATAAATATGTGTAAGAACGGAATATATATGTTTAAGAACTGAATATATATGTGTAAGAACTGAATATATATGTGTAAGAACTGAATATATATTTGTAAGAACTGAATATATATGTGTAAGAACTGAATATATATGTGTAAGAACGGAATATATATGTCTATATATGTGTAAGAACGGAATATATATGTGTAAGAACTGAATATATACGTGTAATAAGTGAATATATATCTGTAAGAACTGAATATATATGTGTAAGAACGTAATATATATGTGTAAGAACGGAATATATATGTGTAAGAACGGAATATGTACGTGTAAGAACGGAATATATATGTGTAAGAACTGAACATATATGTGTAAGAAATGAATATATATGCGTAAGAACTGAATATATATGCGTAAGAACTGAATAAATATGCGTAAGAACTGAATATATATGTGTAAGAACGGAATATATATGTGTAAGAACGGAATATATGTCTAAGAATATATATGCGTAAGAACGGAATATATATGTGTAAGAACGGAATATATATGCGTTAGAACTGAATATATATGCGTAAGTACTGAACATATATGCGTAAGAACGGGATATATATGCGTAAGAACGGAATATGTACGTGTAAGAGCGGAATATATATGTGTAAGAACGGAATATATATGTGTAAGAACGGAATATATACGTTTAAAAACGGAATATATATGTGTAAGAACGGAATATATGTGTAAGAACGGAATATATATGTGTAAGAACTGAATATATATGTGTAAGAACTGAATATATATGTGTAAGAACTGAATATATATGTGTAAGAACTGAATATATATGTGTAAGAACTGAATATATATGTGTAAGAACTAAATATATATGCGTAAGAACTGAATATAAATGCGTAAGAAATGAATATATATGCGTAAGAACGGAATATATGTGTAAGAATATATATGTGTAAGAACGGAATATATATGCGTAAGAACTGAATATATATGCGTAAGAACTGAATATATATGCGTAAAACTGAATATATATGCGAAAGAACGGAATATATATGCGTAAGAACGGAATATATGTGTAAGAACGGTATATATATGTGTAAGAACGGAATATATACGTGTAAGAACGAAATATATTTGTGTAAGAACGGAACATATATTTGTAAATCGGAATATATATGTGTAAAAACGGAATATATATGTGTAAGAACTGAATATTTATGTGTAAGAACTGAATATATATGCCTAAGAACTGAATATATGTATAAGAACTGAATATATATGCGTAAGAACGGAATATATATGTGTAAGAACGTAATATATATGTGTAAGAACGGAATATGTACATCTAAGAACGGAATATATATGTGTAAGAACGGAATATATATATGTATATATATGGAAGAACGGAATATATAAGTTTAAGAACTGAATATATATGTGTAAGAAATGAATATATATGTGTAAGAACTGAATATATATGTGTAATAACGGAATATATATGTAAGAACGGAATATATATGTGTAAGAACTGAACATATATGTGTAAGAAATGAATATATATGCGTAAGAACTGAATATATATGCTTAAGATCGGAATATATATCTGTTAGAACTGAATATATATATGTAAGAACTGATAATATATGCGTAAGAACTGAATATATATGCATAAGAACGGAATATATATGCGTAAGAACGGAATATATACGTGTAAGAACGGAATATATTTGTGTAAGAACGGAATATATATGTGTAAGAACGGAATATATATGTGTAAGAACTGAACATATATGTGTAAGAAATGAATATATATGTGTAAGAACGGAATATATATTTGTAGTAACTGAATATATATGCGTAAAACTGAATATATATGCGTAAGAACTGAACATATATGTATAAGAAATGAACATATATGCGTAAGAACTGAATATATATGCGTCAGAACTGAACATATATGTGTAAGAAATGAATATATATGTGTAAGAACTGTATATATATGCTTAAGAACTGAATAAATATGCGTAATAACGCAATATATATGCGTAAGAACGGAATATATATGTGTAAGAACGGAATATATATGCGTAAGAACGGAATATTTATGTGTAAGAACGAAATATATATGCGTAATAACTGAATATATATGTGTAAGAACTGAATATATATGCGTAAGAACTGAATATAAATGCATAAAACTGAATATATATGCGAAACAACGGAAAATATATGCGTAAGAACGGAATATATATGTGTAAGAACGGAATATGTACGTGTAAATACGGAATATATATGTGTAAGAACGGAATATATATGTGTAAGAACGGAATATATATGTGTAAGAACTGAATATATATGTGTAAGAACGGAATATATATGTGTAAGAACGGAATATATATGTGTAAGAACGGAATATGTACGTGTAAGAACGGAATATATATGTGTAAGAACGGAATATGTATGTGTAAGAACGGAATATATGTGAAAGAACTGAATATATATGTGTAAGAAGTGAATATATATGTGTAAGAACTGAATATATATGTGTAAGAACGGAATATATATGTGTAAGAACGGAATATGTACGTGTAAGAACGGAATATATATGTGTAAGAACTGAACATATATGTGTAAGAAATGAATATATATGCTTAAGAACTGAATATATATGCGTAAGAACTGAATATATATGCGTAAGAACTGAATATATAACTGTACGAACTAAATATATATGTGTAATAACTGAATATATATGTGTAAGAACTGAATATATATGCGTAAGAACGGAATATATATGTGTAAGAACGCAATATGTACGTGTAAGAATGGAATATATATGTGTAAGAACGGAATAAATATGTGTAAGAACGGATTATATATGTGTAAGAACTGCATATATATGTGTAAGAAGTGAATATATATGTGTAAGAACGGAATATGTACGTGTAAGAACGGAATATATATGTGTAAGAACGGAATATATATGTGTAATAAGTGAATATATATGTGTAAGAACTGAATATATATGTGTAAGAACGGAATATATATGTGTAAGAACGGAATATGTACGTGTAAGAATGGAATATATATGTGTAAGAACTGAACATATATGTGTAAGAAATGAATATATATGCGTAAGAACTGAATTCACATGTGTAAGAAATGAATATATATGCGTAAGAACTGAATATAAATGCGTAAGAACGGAATATATATTTGTAGTAACTGAATATATATGCGTAAAACTGAATATATATGCGTAAGAACTGAACATATATGTGTAAGAAATGAATATATATGCGTAAGAACTGAATATATATGCGTAAGAACTAAATATATATGCGTAAGAATAAAATATATATGTGTAAGAACGGAATATATATGCGTAAGAACTGAATATATATGTGTAAGAACGGAAAAAATATGTGTAAGAACTGAATATATATGTGTAAGAACGGAATATATACTACACGTGTAAAAACGGAATTTATATGTGTAAGAACGGAATATATATGTGTAAGAACGGAATATATATGTGTAAGAACTGAATATATATGTGTAAGAACGGAATATGTACGTATAAGAACGGAATATATATGTGTAAGAACGGAATATATATGTGTAAGAACGGAATATATGTGTAAGAACTGAATATATATGTGTAAGAAGTGAATATATATGTGTAAGAACTGAATATATATGTGTAAGAACGGAATATATATGTGTAAGAACGGAATATGTATATATGTGTAAGAACGGAATATATATGTGTAAGAACTGAATATATATGTGTAAGAACGGAATATGTACGTATAAGAACGGAAATATATATGTGTAAGAACGGAATATATATGTGTAGAACGAAACGGAATATATGTGTTAGAAATGAATATATATGCGTAAGAACTGAATATATATGTGTAAGAACGGAATATATATGTGTAAGAACGGAATATGTACGTGTAAGAACGGAATATATATGTGTAAGAAACTGAACATATATGTGTAAGAAATGAATATATATGCGTAAGAACTGAATATGTATGCGTAAGAACTGAATATATATGCGTAAGAACTGAATATATATCTGTAAGAACTAAATATATATGTGTAAGAACTGAATATATATGCGAAAGAACTGAATATATATGCGTAAGAACGGAATATATATGTGTAAGAACGCAATATGTACGTGTAAGAATGGAATATATATGTGTAAGAACGGAATATATATGTGTAAGAACGGATTATATATGTGTAAGAACTGAATATATGTGTAAGAAGTGAAAATATATGTGTAAGAACGGAATATGTACGTGTAAGAATGGAATATATATGTGTAAGAACGGAATATATATGTGTAAGAACGGAATATGTACGTGTAAGAACGGAATATATATGTGTAAGAACTGAACATATATGTGTAAGAAATGAATATATATGCGTAAGAACTGAATATAAATGTATAAGAAATGAATATATATGCGTAAGAACTGAATATAAATGCGTAAGAACGGAATATATATTTGTAGTAACTGAATATATATGCGTAAAACTGAATATATATGCGTAAGAACTGAACATATATGTGTAAAAAATAAATATATATGCGTAAGAACTGAATATATATGCGTAAGAACTGAATATATATGCGTAAGAATAAAATATATATGTGTAAGAACGGAATATATATGCGTAAGAACTGAATATATATGTGTAAGAACGGAAAATATATGTGTAAGAATAAAATATATATGTGTAAGAACTGAATATATATGCGTAAGAACTGAATATATATCTGTAAGAACTAAATATATATGTGTAAGAACTGAATATATATGCGAAAGATCTGAATATATATGCGTAAGAACGGAATATATATGTATAAGAACGCAATATGTACGTGTATGAATGGAATATATATGTGTAAGAACGGAATAAATATGTGTAATAACGGATTATATATGTGTAAGAACTGAATATATGTGTAAGAAGTGAATATATATGTGTAAGAACGGAATATGTACGTGTACGAACGGAATATATATGTGTAAGAACGGAATATATATGTGTAAGAAGTGAATATATATGTGTAAGAACTGAATATATATGTGTAAGAACGGAATATATATGTGTAAGAACGGAATATGTACGTGTAAGAACGGAATATATATGTGTAAGAGCTGAACATATATGTGTAAGAAATGAATATATATGCGTAAGAACTGAATATAAATGTGTAAGAAATGAATATATATGCGTAAGAACTGAATATAAATGCGTAAGAACGGAATATATATTTGTAGTAACTGAATATATATGCGTAAAACTGAATATATATGCGTAAGAACTGAACATATATGTGTAAGAAATAAATATATATGGGTAAGAACTGAATATATATGCGTAAGAACAGAATATATATGCGTAAGAATAAAATATATATGTGTAAGAACGGAATATATATGCGTAAGAACTGAATATATATGTGTAAGAACGGAAAATATATGTGTAAGAACTGAATATATATGTGTAAGAACGGAATATATACTACACGTGTAAAAACGGAATTTATATGTGTAAGAACGGAATATATATGTGTAAGAACGGAATATATATGTGTAAGAACTAAATATATATGTGTAAGAACTGAATATATATGTGTAAGAACTGAATATATATTTGTAAGAACTGAATATATATGTGTAAGAACGGAATATATATGTGTAATAACGGAATATGTACGTGTAAGAACGGAATATATAAGGGTTAGAAATGAATATATATGCGTAAGAACTGAATATATATGCTTAAGAAATGAATATATATGCGTAAGAACTGAATATATATTTGTAAGAACTGAATATATATCTGTAAGAACAGAATATTATGTGTAAGAACGGAATATGTACGTGTAAGAACGGAATATATATGTGTAAGAACGGAATATATATGTGTAAGAACGGAATAAATATGTGTAAGAACGGAATATATATGTGTAAGAACTGAATATATATGTGTAAGTATTGAATATATATGCGTAAGAACGGAATATATATGCGTAAGAACTGTATATATATGTGTAAGAACCGATATATATGTGTACGAACGGAATATATATGTGTAAGAGCTGAAAATATATGTGTAAGAACGGAATATATATGCGTAAGAACTGAATACATATGTGTAAGAACCGAATATATATGTGTAAGAACTGAATATATATGCGTAAGAACTGAATATATATGCGTAAAACTGAATATATATGCGAAAGAACGGAATATATATGAGTAAAAACGGAATATATATGCGTAAGAACTGAATTTATATGTGTAAGAACTCAATATATTTGTGTAAGAACTGAATATAAATGCGTAAGAACGGAATATATATGCGTAAGAACGGAAAATGTACGTGTAAGAACGGAATATGTATGTGTAAGAACCGAATATATATGTGTAAGAAAGGAATATATATGTGTAAGAACGGAATATATATGTGTAAGAACTGAATATATATGTGTAAGAATTGAATATATATGTGTAAGAACGGAATATATATGTGTAAGAACGGAAAATATATGTGTAAGAACGAAATATATATGTGTAAGAACGGAATATGTACGTGTAAGAACGGAATATGTATGTGTAAGAACGGAATATATATGTGTAAGAAAGGAACATATATGTGTAAGAACGGAATATATATGTGTAAGAACTGAATATATATGTGTAAGAATTGAATATATATGTGTAAGAACGGAAAATATATGTGTAAGAACGAAATATATATGTGTAAGAACGGAATATATATGTGTAAGAACTGAATATATATGTGTAAGAACGGAATATATATGTGTAAGAACGGAATATATATGTGTAAGAGCGGAATATATATTTGTAAGAACGGAATATATATGTGTAAGAACGGAATATATATGTGTAAGAACGGAATATATGTGTAAGAACTGAATATAGATGTGTAAGAAGTGAATTTATATATGTAAGAACTGAATATATATGTGTAAGAACGGAATATATATGTGTAAGAACGGAATATGTACGTGTAAGAACGGAATATATATGTGTAAAAACTGAACATATATGTGTTAGAAATGAATATATATGCGTAAGAACTGAATATATATGCGTAAGAACTGAATATATATGCGTAAGAACTAAATATATATCTGTAAGAACTAAATATACATTTGTAAGAACTGAATATATATGCGAAAGAACTGAATATATATGCGTAAGAACGGAATATATTTGTGTAAGAACGGAATATGTACGCGTAAGAACGGAATATATATGTGTAAGAACGGAATAAATATGTGTAAGAACGGAATATATATGTGTAAGAACGGAATATATATGTGTAAGAAGTGAATATATATGTGTAAGAACTGAATATATATGTGTATGAACGGAATATATATGTGTACGAACGGAATATATACGTGTAAGAACTGAATATATATGTGTAAGAACGGAATATATATGTGTAAGAATTGAATATATATGTGTAAAAACTGAATATATATGTGTAAGAACTGAATATATATGTGTAAGAACTGTATATATGTGTGTAAAACTGAATATATATTTGTAAGAACTGAATATATATGCGTAAGAACCGAATATATATGCGTAAAACTGAATATATATGCGAAAGAACGGAATATATATGCGTAAGAACGGAATATATATGTGTAAGAACGGAAAATATATGTGTAAGAACGGAATATATATGTGTAAGAACTGAATATATACGTTTAAAAAACGGAATATATATGTGTAAGAACTGAATATATATGTGTAAGAACTGAATATATATGTGTAAGAACTGAATATATATGTGTAAGAACTGAATATATATTTGTAAGAACTGAATATATATGTGTAAAAAACGGAATATATATGTGTAAGAACGGAATATGTACGTGTAAGAACGGAATAAATATGTGTTAGAACTGAATATATATGTGTTAGAACTGAATATATATGCATAAGAACTGAATATATATGCGTAAGAAACTGAATATATATGCGTAAGAACTGAATATATATGTGTAAGAACTGAATATATATGTGTAAGAACTGAATATATATGTGTAAGAACTGAATATATATGCGTAAGAACTGAATATATATGCGTAAAAACGGAATATATATGTATAAGAACGGAATATATATGTGTAAGAAGGTAGTATGTACGTGTAAGAACGGAATATATATGTGTAAGAACGGAATATATATGTGTAAGAAGTGAATATATAGGTGTAAGAACTGAATATATATGTGTTAGAACGGAATATATATGTGTAAGAACGGAATAAATATGTGTAAGAACGGAATATATATGTGTAAGAACTGAATATATATGTGTAAGAACTGAATATATATGTGTAAGAACTGAATATATATGTGTAAAAACTGAATATATATGTGAAAGAACTGGATATATATGCGTAAGAAACTGAATATATATGCGTAAGAAATGAATATATATGCGTAAGAACTGAATATATATGCGTAAGAACGGAATATATATGCGTAAGGACTGAATATATATGCGTAGGAATGGAATATATATGTGTAAGAACGGAATATATATGTGTAAGAACTGAATATATATTTGTAAGAACGGAATATTTGTGTAAGAATATATATGTGTAAGAACGGAATATATATGCATAAGAACTGAATATATATGTGTAATAACTGAATATATATGTGTAAGAACTGAATATATATGCGTAAGACCTGAATATATATGCGTAAAACTGAATATATATGCGAAAGAACGGAATATATATGCGTAAGAACGGAATATATAATTAAGAACGGTATATATATGTGTAAGAACGGAATATATATGTGTAAGAACGGAATATATACGTGTAAGAACGGAATATATATGTGTAAGAACGAAATATATATGTGTAAGAAAGGAATATATATGTGTAAAAAACGGAATATATATGTGTAAGAACTGAATATATATGTGTAAGAACTGAATATATATGCGTAAGAAATGAATATATATGTGTAAGAAACTGAATATATATGCGTAATAACGGAATATATATGTGTAAGAACGGAATATATATGTGTAAGAATGGAATATGTACGTCTAAGAACGGAATGTATATGTTTTAAGAACGGAATATATATGTGTATATATATGGAAGAACGGAATATATAAGTTTAAGAACTAAATATATATGTGTAAGAAATGAATATATATGTGTAAGAACTGAATATATATGTGTAAGAACTGAATATATATGTGTAAGAACGGAATATATATGTGTAAGAACTGAACATATATGTGTAAGAAATGAATATATATGCGTAAGAACTGAATATATATGCGTAAGAACGGAATATATATTTGTAGTAACTGAATATATATGCGTAAAACTGAATATATATGCGTCAGAACTGAACATATATGTGTAAGAAATGAATATATATGTGTAAGAACTGAATATATATGCTTAAGAACTGAATATATATGCGTAACAACGGAATATATATCTGTAAAAACTGAATATATATGCGTAAGAACGGAATATTTATGTGTAAGAACGAAATATATATGCGTAAGAACTGAATATATATGTGTAAGAACTGAACATATATGTGTAAGAAATGAATATATATGTGTAAGAACTGAATATATATGCTTAAGAACTGAATATATATGCGTAAGAACGCAATATATATGCGTAAGAACGGAATATATATGTGTAAGAACTGAATATATATGCATAAAACTGAATATATATGCGAACGAACTGAATATATATGCGTAAGAACGGAATATATGTGTAAGAACGGAATATATATGTGTAAGAACGGAATATATATGTGTAATAACGGAATATGTACGTGTAAGAACGGAATATATATGTGTAAGAACGGAATATATATGTGTAAGAACGGAATATATATGTGTAAGAACGGAATATATATGTGTAAGAACGGAATATGTACGTGTAAGAACGGAATATATATGTGTAAGAACTGAACATATATGTGTAAGAAATGAATATATATGCGTAAGAACTGAATATATATGCGTAAGAACGGAATATATATGTGTAATAACTGAATATATATGCGTAAAACTGAATATATATGCGTAAGAACTGAACATATATGTGTAAGAAATGAATATATATGCGTAAGAACTGAATATATATGCGTAAGAACGGAATATATATGTGTAAGAACGGAATATATATGCGTTAGAACTGAATATATATGTGTAAGAACGGAATATATATGTGTAAGAACGGAATATATATGCGTAAGAACTGAATATATATGCGTAAGAACGGAATATATATGTGTAAGAACGGAATATATATGTGTAAGAACGGAATATGTACGTCTAAGAACGGAATGTATATGTGTAAGAACGGAATATATATGTGTATATATATGGAAGAACGGAATATATAAGTTTAAGAACTGAATATATATGTGTAAGAAATGAATATATATGTGTAAGAACTGAATACATATGTGTAAGAACGGAATATATATGTGTAAGAACTGAACATATATGTGTAAGAAATGAATATATATGCGTAAGAACTGAATATATATGCGTAAGAACTGAATACATATCTGTTAGAACTGAATATATATGTGCAAGAACTGAATATATATGCGTAAGAACTAAATATATATGCGTAAGAACGGAATATATATGCGTAAGAACGGAATATATACGTGTAAGAACGGAATATATGTGTGTAAGAACGGAATATAGATGTGTAAGAACGGAATATATATGTTTAAGAACTGAACATATATTTGTAAGAAATGAATATATATGCGTAAGAACTGAATATATATGCGTAAGAACGGAATATATATTTGTAGTAACTGAATATATATGCGTAAAACTGAATATATATGCGTCAGAACTGAACATATATGTGTAAGAAATGAATATATATGTGTAAGAACTGAATATATATGCTTAAGAACTAAATATATATGCGTAAGAACGCAATATATATGCGTAACAACGGAATATATATGGGTAAGAACGGAATATATGCGTAAGAACGGAATATTTATGTGTAAGAACGAAATATATATGCGTAAGAACTGAATATATATGTATAAGAACTGAAAATATATGTGTAAGAAATGAATATATATGTGTAAGAACTGAATATATATGCTTAAGAACTGAATATATATGCGTAAGAACTGAATATATATCTGTTAGAACTGAATATATATGTGTAAGAACTGAATATATATGCGTAAGAACTGAATATATATGCGTAAGAACGGAATATATATGCGTAAGAACGGATTATATATGTGTAAGAACTAAATATATATGTGTAAGAACGGAATATATATGTGTAAGAACGGAATATATATGCGTAAGAACTGAATATATATGTGTAAGGACGGAATATTTACGTGTAAGAACGGAATATATATGTGTAAGAACGGAATAAATATGTGTAAGAACGGAATATATATGTTTAAGAACTGAATATATATGTGTAAGAACTGAATATATATGTGTAAGAACTGAATATATATTTGTAAGAACTGAATATATATGTGTAAGAACTGAATATATATGCGTAAGAACTGAATATATATGCGTAAGAACGGAATATATTTGTGTAAGAACGGAATATATATGTGTAAGAACGGAATATGTACGTGTAAGAACGGAATATATATGTGTAAGAACGGAATATATATGTCTATATATGTGTAAGAACGGAATATATATGTGTAAGAACTGAATATATATGTGTAAGAACGGAATATATATGTGTAAGAACGGAATATATATGTGTAAGAACGGAATATGTACGTGTAAGAACGGAATATATATGTGTAAGAACTGAACATATATGTGTAAGAAATGAATATATATGCGTAAGAACTGAATATATATGCGTAAGAACTGAATAAATATGCGTAAGAACTGAATATATATGTGTAAGAACGGAATATATATGTGTAAGAACGGAATATATGTGTAAGAATATATATGCGTAAGAACGGAATATATATGTGTCAGAACGGAATATATATGCGTTAGAACTGAATATATATGCTTAAGTACTGAACATATATGCGTAAGAACGGAATATATATGCGTAAGAACGGAATATGTATGTGTAAGAGCGGAATATATATGTGTAAGAACGGAATATATGTGTGTAACAACTGAATATATATGTGTAAGAACTGAATATATATGTGTAAGAACTGAATATATATGCGTACGAACTGAATATATATCCGTAAGAACTGAATATATACGTGTAAGAACTGAATATATATGCGTAAGAACCGAATATATATGCGTAAAACTGAATATATATGTGTAAGAACTGAATATATATGCGTAAGAACTGAATATATATTCGTAAGAACTGAATATATATGCGTAAGAACGCAATATATATGCGTAAGAACGTAATATATATGTGTAAGAACGGAATATATATGTGTAAGAACTGAATATATGTGCGTAAGAACTGAATATATATGCATAAAACTGAATATATATGCGAAAGAGCGGAAAATATATGCGTAAGAACGGAATATATGTGTAAGAACGAAATATATATGTGTAAGAACGGAATATATATGTGTAAGAACGGAATATATACGTGTAAGAACGGAATATATATGTGTAAGAACGGAATATATATGTGTAAGAACGGCATATATATGTGTAAAAACGGAATATATATGTGTAAGAACTGAATATATATGTGTAAGAACTAGATAGATATGTGTAAGAACTGAATATGTATTTGTAAGAACTGAATATATATGTGTAAGAAATGAATATATATGCGTAAGAACTGAATATATATGTGTAAGAACGGAATATATATGTGTAAGAACGGAATATGTACGTGTAAGAACGGAATATATATGTGTAAGAACGGAATATATATGTGTATATATGTGTAAGAACGGAATATATGTGTAAGAATATATATGCGTAAGAACGGAATATATATGTGTAAGAACTGAATATATATGTGTAAAAACTGAATATATATGTGTAAGAACTGAATATATATGTGTAAGAAATGAATATATATGTTGAAGAACTGAATATATATGTTTAAGAACTGAATATATATGCGTAAGAACTGAATATATATGCGTAAGAACTGAATATATATGCGTAAGAACTGAATATATATGCGTAAGAACGGAATATATATGCGTAAGAACTGAATATATATATGCGTAAGAACTGAATATATATGTGTAAGAACGGAATATATATGTGTAAGAACGGAATATATATGTGTAAGTACTGAATATATGTGTGTAAGAACGGAATGTATGTGTAAGAATATATATGCGTAAGAACGGAATATATATGTGTAAGAACGGAATATATATGCGTAAGAACTGATTATACATGTATAAGAACTGAATATATATGTGTAAGAACTGAATATATATGCGTAAGAACTGAATATATATGAGTAAAACTGAATATATATATCCGTAAGAACGGAATATGTACGTGTAAGAACGGAATATATATGTGTAAGAACGGAATATATATGTATAACAACTGAATATTTATGTGTAAGAACTGAATATGTACGTGTAAGAACAGAATATATATGTGTAAGAACGGAATATATATATGTGTAAGAAGTGAATATATATGCGTAAGAACTGAATATATATTCATAAAACTGAATATATATGCGAAAGAACGGAATATATATGCGTAAGAACGGAATATATGTGTAAGAACGGAATATATATGTGTAAGAACTGAATATATATGTGTAAGAACGGAATATATACGTGAAAGAACGGAATATGTATGTGTAAGAACGGAATATATATGTGTAAGAACGGAATCTATATGTGTAAAAACGGAATATATATGTGTAAGAACTGAATATATATGTGTAAGAACTGAATATATATGTGTAAGAACTGAATATATATTTGTAAGAACTGAATATATATGTATAAGAACTGAATATATATGCGTAAGCACGGAATATATATGCGTAAGAACGGAATATATATGTGTAAGAACGGAATATATATGTGTAAGAACGAAATATGTACGTCTAAGAACGGAATATATATGTTTAAGAACGGAATATATATGTGTATATATGTGTAAGAACGGAATATATGTGTAAGAATATATATGCGTAAGAACGGAATATATATGTTTAAGAACTGAATATATATGTGTAAGAACTGAATATATATGTGTAAGAACTGAATATATATGTGTAAGAACTGAATATATATGTGTTAGAACTGAATATATATGTGTAAGAATTGAATATATATGCGTAAAATTGAATATATAAGCGTAAGAACTGAATATATATGCGTAAGAAATGAATATATATGCGTAAGAACTGAATATATATGCGTAATGACTGAATATATATACGTAAGAACGGAATATATATGCGTAAGAACTGAATATATATGCGTAAGAACTGAATTTATATCGGTAAGAACTGAATATATATGCGTAAGAACGGAATATATATGTGTAATAACTGAATATATATGCGTTAAACTGAATATATATGCGTAAGAACTGAACAAATATGTGTAAGAAATGAATATATATGCGTAAGAACTGAATATATATGCGTAAGAACGGAATATATATGTGTAAGAATGGAATATATATGCGTAAGAACTGAATATATATGTGTAAGAACGGAATATATATGTGTAAGAACGGAAGATATATGTGTAAGAACGGATTATATACGTGAAAGAACGGAATATATATGTGTAAGAGCGAATTATATATGTGTAAAAACGGAATATATATGTGTAAGAACTGAATATATATGTGTAAGAACTGACTATATATCTGTAAGAACTGAATATATATGCGAAAGAACTGAATATATATGCTTAATAACTGAATATATATATGCGTAAGAACTGAATATATATGCGTAAAACTGAATATATATGCGTAAGAACTGAATATATATGTGTCAGAACGGAATATATATGTATAACAACTGAATATTTATGTGTAAGAACTGAATATATATGCGTAAGAACGGAATATATATGTGTCAGAACGGAATATATATGTGTTAGTGCTGAATATATATGCGAAAGAACGGAATATATATGCGTAAGAATATATATGCGTAAGAACGGAATATATATGTGTAAGAACGGAATATATAGGCGTAAGAACTGAATATATATGCGTAAAACTGAATATATATGCGAAAGAACGGAATATATATGTGTAAGAACGGAAGATATATGTGTAAGAACGGATCATATACGTGTAAGAACGGAATATATATGTGTCAGAACGGAATATATATGTGTAAAAACGGAATATATATGTGTAAGAACTGAATATATATGTGTAAGAACTGACTATATATCTGTAAGAACTGAATATATATGCGAAAGAACTGAATATATATGCGTAATAACTGAATATATATATGCGGAAGAACTGAATATATATGCGTAAGACTGAATATATATGTGTAAGAACTGAATATATATGCGTAAGAACTGAATATATATGCGTAAGAACGGAATATATATGCGTAAGAACGGAATATATATGCGTAAGAACGGAATATGTATGTGTAAGAACTGAAAATATATGTGTAAGAACAGAATATATATGTGTAAGAACGGAATATATATATGTGTAAGAAGTGAATATATATGCGTAAGAACTGAATATATATGCATAAAACTGAATATATATGCGAAAGAACGGAATATATATGCGTAAGAACGGAATATATGTGTAAGAACGGAATATATATGTGTAAGAACGGAATATATACGTGTAAGAACGGAATATGCACGTCTAAGAACGGAATATATATGTGTAAGAACGGAATATATATGTGTAAGAACGGAATCTATATGTGTAAAAACGGAATATATATGTGTAAGAACTGAATATATATGTGTAAAAACTGAATATATATGTGTAAGAACTGAATATATATTTCTAAGAACTAAATATATATGTGTAAGAACTGAATATATATGCGTAAGCACGGAATATATATGCGTAAGAACGGAATATATATGTGTAAGAACGGAATATATATGTGTAAGAACGGAATATGTACGTCTAAGAACGGAATATATATGTGTAAGAACGGAATATATATGTGTATATATGTGTAAGAACAGAATATATGTGTAAGAATATATATGCGTAAGAACGGAATATATATGGTTAAGAATTGAATATATATGTGTAAGAACTGAATATATATGTGTAAGAACTGAATATATATGTGTAAGAACTGAATATATATGTGTTAGAACTGAATATATATGTGTAAGAACTGAATATATATGCGTAAGAACTGAATATATATGCGTAAGAACTGAATATATATGTGTCAGAACGGAATATATATTTGTAGTAACTGAATATATATGCGTAAAACTGAATATATATGCGTCAGAACTGAACATATATGTGTAAGAAATGAACATATATGTGTAAGAACTGAATATATATGCTTAAGAACTGAATATATATGCGTAAGAACGCAATATATATGCGTAACAACGGAATATATATCTGTAAGAACGGAATATATATGCGTAAGAACGGAATATATATGTGTAAGAACGAAATATATATGCGTAAGAACTGAATATATATGTGTAAGAACTGAACATATATGTGTAAGAAATGAATATATATGTGTAAGAACTGAATATATATGCTTAAGAACTGAATATATATGCGTAAGAACGCAATATATATGCGTAAGAACGGAATATATATGTGTAAGAACTGAATATATATGCATAAAACTGAATATATATGCGAAAGAACTGAATATATATGCGTAAGAACGGAATATATGTGTAACAACGGAATATATATGTGTAAGAACGGAATATATATGTGTAAGAACGGAATATGTACGTGTAAGAACGGAATATATATGTGTAAGAACGGAATATATATGTGTAAGAACGGAATATATATGTGTAAGAACGGAATATATATGTGTAAGAACGGAATATGTACGTGTAAGAACGGAATATATATGTGTAAGAACTGAACATATATGTGTAAGAAATGAATATATATGCGTAAGAACTGAATATATATGCGTAAGAACGGAATATATATGTGTAATAACTGAATATATATGCGTAAAACTGAATATATATGCGTTAGAACTGAACATATATGTGTAAGAAATGAATATATATGCGTAAGAACTGAATATATATGCGTAGGAACGGAATATATATGTGTTAGAACGGAATATATATGCGTTAGAACTGAATATATATGTGTAAGAACGGAATATATATGTGTAAGAACGGAATATATATGCGTAAGAACTGAATATATATGCGTAAGAACGGAATATATATGTGTAAGAACGGAATATATATGTGTAAGAACGGAATATGTACGTCTAAGAACGGAATGTATATGTGTAAGAACGGAATATATATGTGTATATATATGGAAGAACGGAATATATAAGTTTAAGAACTGAATATATATGTGTAAGAAATGAATATATATGTGTAAGAACTGAATACATATGTGTAAGAACGGAATATATATGTGTAAGAACTGAACATATATGTGTAAGAAATGAATATATATGCGTAAGAACTGATATATATGCGTAAGAACTGAATATATATGCGTAAGAACTGAATATATATGC